>VYZQ01055548.1:9098-30853 GCA_013400655.1 Mystacornis crossleyi
TTGAACAAATGCAAGCTTTGTGATATCTGTTCCTTTTCATTTCATAGCAGCTATGGGGTTTTTTAGCTTTGATCTGATCTAGTACGCAATGTTGTGAAGGTACTGCCTGCCAAAATAGGAAAAACTATGCACTTTATGATTGCTGGAAGTGAAAGCTATTTGTGGGGGTGTTTTTTTGATAACATGGTAATTCAGACCATATCCTTACCCAAAACAACTGAGAGAGAAACAGTGTATTACAAAGCTGAAAAACTCTGTTAGAGAACAGTTTCACCACAAAAGACTGTGGTTTACATAAATGAGGATTTACAAGCCTGAGGAAGAATTGCAGACATTTTAAAAGTAACACAAGATTTTTGAGCAGTTTAACTCCCTTTCAATCCACCCCGAAAGGTAGTTACACCTCCACTGTGCCCACCCTTTTGAAAACCCAGCATTTTTATCATCTCTGCAGATTTGAAAAGAACTCCCTTAAAAAAATCAAAGCTTATTTTGATCACTTTTTGGCTGAGATAAGAAGAGTTTGCCAGAATATGTACAAAGAGGAGAATATCAAGGAAAACCATAAAGAGATGGTACAGAATTCTTTTACACCACAAGGTATTTCAAATACAGATCTCAGTCTTCAGCCCAGGTCTAAATATCAACACAGAGGGCTCCCATCTCATCACCCTCCTCCAGCAAAAGGAAGTTTAAATTCTAAAAAGTGGCAATATTATTATTCCAGTTACTGTTGGCTCAGAGAAAGGCATTTTTTAGTTCAATCTGTACAAGCACAGCTGAGAGCACTTGTGCCCTTATTCCCTCACTGAGACCTTTCCTACACTTCATTTTGAGCTTGAACTTTCTCCCACTGATGCTGTGAAAAATCTCACTCTGATGTCAGGAGGGGTAGGCATGTAGAGGAATCTAATTAATTGTGGATGATTGCTCTATCTTTTGTGCTTTGTTGGCTATTTAGTAGGCATTTTGTGTTCTCTTGCCAGTTTCCAATTTCAGTAGGGTATTCTGCAGCTTTTAACGGAAAACAAAATTCTTGGTTTTGGTTGTACTTTGTGAAATGCCCAAAGGCTTTCCCATACAAGAATCCTATAAAAAATGCATTTGTGTTTTATTAGTCTTAATAATGATGCACTTGATCAAGCGTAGTCCACATATGGCCCTGGCTAATTTGAGCTACCCAGTTTGGATGGTTTTTGCCTGTTTGTTTACAATGTCAGGAGGTGGTAGTCTCCCCACTGCTAAATTCGTACGTGAATATTCCTGACTATGTAATCTGGACAAGAAGCATCACTGTAATTGTATATTATCAGTGTGGAGATCATTAAAATGCTTAACCCTAATTCAAGGTCTTAATTCAAGTGAACATAAAGCTACCATTCCAAGGATGTGAGGCATAATCATAAACTTGTTACTGCCCAACATGCATTCACACTTAACTACTTATAAGCTCATAAACAAAATTATATTAAAGAAAATCCAACCATCGAAAACAATTCTTGGGTTAAAAGTAGCTACCAGAACTTGTAGGACATTTGTTGATGAAGTTACCTTATATTTCAAATATATTTGTTAATTACAGTTATCAAAGGCTCATGCAAACACAAGCATGTGCCTGGAAGCTGTTCACTAACTTGGAAAGGTAGGAATCGCTAGAAAGAAGTGAGTTTGATCCTTTACCACAAGAGGATGCAAGGTAGTGTATGTCTAATAATTTTGGTGGGAAACAAAAAATTTCAAACCAAGTCCAGATTGCTGGCTTCAGCTGAACCATGATTTGTGAGATCACATTACCCTTTTTAATTCTTCTCTTCCTAAGAGTATCTGGATAACTGCCAAGTATTTTTAAAAAGGTTTTAATTATTTTAGCATGAATGACAGTTTCTCAGAAAATTTCCATCAGAACTGCCTCATTTGCTATTTGCTGTTATCCTTTAAAAAGAAGCGGGGGGGGGGAGGGGGGAAAGAGTGGTGTGACCCAGGAGGGAATGCAAAGAGCAACAGTTTGAACAGAATCTTCATTAGTGGCCTAAAGTCTGACAATTAGTATGGTGAGGTTGGTGAGGTGGGCAGGACTGTGGCGGTTTTGGGAGTGTTTTACTAGAAGATGACTTTGTAGTTACTATCTCATCTGTAACTGCAGTTATCTGTAATTTCGGTCAGCTAACACTTCCAAGTAGGAAACACAGGCCCTCCCTCTGACTGAGCTATTGCAGTCATAACAGCACCAACACCACAGGAGAGGTACTTCTCCTTGGCTATGGGTAACAGCAAATATGTACGAGGTAGGATCCATCTCAGACCACTTTGGACAACTACACTTGCAGAGTGTGATTCATCTGACCTATTTAAAAGTTTGCTTAACATGAAATGAATGTCATTGTAGAAATGAGTCTTTCTGCACAGTGACTATAAGGGACGCCAGAGTGACATACTGTTGTGGTTTAGGAATGATACTCCCCAATTTAGTGCTCCCACTGAGACTCTCCACACCAAGCGCCACTCGCGTACTCCCCTTACTATTCTGCCTCCCCCTGGGGTGGGATGGAGAAGAAAACTGGAGGCACAAAAGGTAAAGATCATGGGTTAAAACAAGAATAATTTACTGGAGACAGCAACGGCCTGGGAAAATGAACAGTAACAGCAACAGTATTAATAACAGAGGGTACAAGAAATGAGCAATTCACACAGAAACTCCCCCAAAATTAGACGATATCCAACTGCTCCCTCCACCACGCTATACTGACCTGGAAAGGACAGCTTCCCCCATCCCTGGAAAATGATGTGAAAAGTAGTATTTCAGAATAACCTCTGGGTCCTAGCCATCCCCTTCCTGGCCACTGCAAAAATTAACCCTGTCCTGGCTGGAACCAGGACACTCAGGTGAAGTTGTCTTCATCATAAAATCAGACATTTAGTCCGTTGGATTCCACGCAGATGAATGTTCTACAACTTCCTTTTGTCATTTCAGAATCTGAGAAATCGTAATTTCTTACCAGCAACATAACATTTTGAACTGTCATTTCCTGGACCTTTTTTGTTCCTTGAGAACTGAATATTCTTTATTTTGCCCCAGCTCAGACTAAATGTAAATTTTCATAAGGAGAAACCATTCTTCTTTTTGCTTAGCCCCACTTGTAAAGGATTGTTTGCCCAAGTATGCTTCAAATGCCACTTAAAGGCTTCATCTTATCAAAACAGTACAAATTTCTAGTTGCTGCAAATGAAGAAATATTTCTTCCAGGTAGCGCTGATATTTGGAACATGAACTAAATTTCTCCACTTCCCAAAATCCTACTGTACTAGGAAGTAAAACACCTGATGACAGGTTATCACATAACATATAGACAGGGCCAAAGGTGTGGATTTATTCTTTGCTATTTGGTCCTGTCCATAACATTATTCAATATTAAATACAGCGATCAGCCCATTCTCTTCAGAGATGTCATTGCCTTCACTTCGGTTGCATGCAGACACTGGATTGAAAGAAGTGGTAATGCCTTAACATAGCCAGGTGACGAGGACAGAATGCTAAATCCATAGCACCAGCTTGGTACAACTTTCAGTGGACTTAGAGCTGAAAGCCAACAGTATTACAGACAAATGTAATCATCCTAAGACTGCCCAAAGACACGTCCATCTAGTAACACTTGTGTTCACATTTACCACTGCCAGCACTGGCTGCTCTGAGGACTCCAGAGTGCGTGTAGAAATGCATCATGAGCAAATGTTAGCTTACACTGCCTTACATGCCCGAAATATTATGGTACAAATTCTCTCATGACATAATGGTTTTGTTTACACAGTCGTAAAGGTAACTAAAATTGCCAGATACAGGACAAGAATATAGATCCAAAAAGGACCAAAACACATAAATTTCACCCACATTCAAGTGGATCCTTAACCCCCAATTCAGCTGCTACCTATATTATACAGGTGCCTCCCTATAGGAACTTTCAGTTGCCAGGACACATAAAGCTCTGCTTTTCCACATGCCACAAAGCACCCCAGCCTTAACAGCACTGAGTGTCTCCCACCTAAATCAAGCAAAATCCAAAAACTGGTCATTCTTCTGTTCCTCTTTCCTCACTGCTTCGATCCATCAAGAGTCTGTAGGGCATCCCTACACAACAGGCACCACATAACACACTGTAGCAGCTTTTCTTTCTAGATACAGCCAACATATCACTCTTAGTTCAATTGTCAGCTCACCTTCTAGCACGGAAGAGACTTGCCTTCCACCACCATGCCCTAGACAGTTCAAACGCACATTAAGCATCTGCTTTGAAAGACCCCCAGCCTCTGAAGTATGTGCTATTCTCCATTTTTCTCACTGGAGTTGTTTCATGTGCTGGAATGGAAAGCCCTTGCTTTTTTCTGAACAGGGAGAAGAAAATTTTGAAATCGGGTTCCTACTTTATGCACAGAAAAGGCGTTTTGAAATGGCCCTTGGAGAAAGAAGTCACTGTGCTCCTTGGAAGCACTATCTTATTTTTGGTTTCTAGCCTAGTTCACTTTCAGTTCTCTTTAATCCCACAACAGGGTCAGTATCTGCACTGCAGAGAGCAGAGAGACACACTATTTAGGAAACTCTCTGGGAGGTGAGTTTGAGTTCCCTCAGGCAAAAGCAATAACTGAGAGAGATTTCCCACAACCTGGGGGAGTGCTTTAATCACTAGGCTCCTGTTCAAAAGGCCACCCCCACCTACTTTTCTGCCATGTTTTAGAAGAAGAGAGAGACAAGCTCTGTTTTTGGAATAAAGGGTGTAACAGGTAGCTACGTGCTGCTGAAGATCCCACAGTATCCTCAGCATTTCCTAATAGAAAGCTGAGCACTTGATCCTGATGCACCTCGCTCTTCCCACATGCCTGTATGGGGCCAAGGCACTTAAGAGAGGTGTCTGCTTACCTTGGGCCAGCCACATAAAAGCTCAGCAATATAACACTCAGTGTTGCAGCATCAAAGTCCCACTTTGGATCGAGCCTGAGGCTGCTACCAGAGGTAATTTATAATGTCAGGATTTAAAACCGTATGTGATGCTCATTACTGTAACAACTGACTCTAGCCTAACAAAAGCAGCAATGCCACAATAGTTATTGTTAAGCAATTTAATTGATCCAGACATTTAGGCAGAGCCATTTACCTGTCGGGGCTCTAGGCAGAGGCTAGGCTACCCTTCTTTTCATTCCCACATTAGATGACTTATAATTTCTTAACTCAACCTGAAGGGATGTCCTCAGGTTTCAAGGCCTTCAGCAACTGTTCTGGTTGCTCACCTCCAAAACTGACTCTGCATGTATATTGGTATATTGTGCTAGTCACCACAGACGACACCCTTTATTTTTGGCTGCAAACACTTTACCTTAATTGTGTATGCAAGTCATTGGTCTGTGAGGTTCACCTTACTTCACCTCCAAAGATTTTGTGAGGTAATACTGCTTAGTAAACTCCAAAGATTTTTGTAAGGTACCCAGAAATGGTACAGGCTTCTGCCTTCTTGTTTCTCCCCACAGATCTGTGAGCAAACCCAGCAAATTCACAAGTCTAATAGGGACTACTAACAGTAATCAGAGCTGCTGTTTAACTTGCATTTTCCCCAGAAGAAATAGATGGCAGACAGTAGACTGGTCTATGGGCCATGCAGGAAAACCTGTTTACCCTCTCAAACTCAGATAAAATTTAGTTTTTACACATCAATTCAAACCCATAAATTGGCTTCCTAAAGCAGTCCCCCAAATTAACTACCTGTAACCACCATTAGAGTCAATGTTAAGAGTAGGCATGCAGCACCAGGAAAGGTTGCTGCATTTCCAGGTAGAAATCTGACTGAGCTAAAGAGGTCTTAGCCTGTCTAAGACTGATTTTGCAAACGCTCATCCCTGCTGTACATAAAGGAGAACAGCCAATGAATGCATTACTCCAGTGAATTAACTAGATGAATTAATGAATTTTCAAAAGTTAGGTACAAATTATAAGCTAATGTCTTCAGAAGGTACTCGGGGCGGAGACGAAAGTCTTGATTTCTTGACTTATGCACTGAGTAAGGGCTAGGAGAGCTTACTGCCCAAGGAAGCAACAGGCATCACTGCACATCCTGACAGTTCATAGAGCTCACACATTCGTTTGATTCTACTTATTTTCCCCTTCTGGNGGTAATACTGCTTAGTAAACTCCAAAGATTTTTGTAAGGTACCCAGAAATGGTACAGGCTTCTGCCTTCTTGTTTCTCCCCACAGATCTGTGAGCAAACCCAGCAAATTCACAAGTCTAATAGGGACTACTAACAGTAATCAGAGCTGCTGTTTAACTTGCATTTTCCCCAGAAGAAATAGATGGCAGACAGTAGACTGGTCTATGGGCCATGCAGGAAAACCTGTTTACCCTCTCAAACTCAGATAAAATTTAGTTTTTACACATCAATTCAAACCCATAAATTGGCTTCCTAAAGCAGTCCCCCAAATTAACTACCTGTAACCACCATTAGAGTCAATGTTAAGAGTAGGCATGCAGCACCAGGAAAGGTTGCTGCATTTCCAGGTAGAAATCTGACTGAGCTAAAGAGGTCTTAGCCTGTCTAAGACTGATTTTGCAAATGCTCATCCCTGCTGTACATAAAGAACAGCCAATGAGTGCATTACTCCAGTGAATTAACTAGATGAATTAATGAATTTTCAAAAGTTAGGTACAAATTATAAGCTAATGTCTTCAGAAGGTACTCGGGGCGGAGACGAAAGTCTTGATTTCTTGACTTATGCACTGAGTAAGGGCTAGGAGAGCTTACTGCCCAAGGAAGCAACAGGCATCACTGCACATCCTGACAGTTCATAGAGCTCACACATTCGTTTGATTCTACTTATTTTCCCCTTCTGGGAAGCACGGGATTCTACACATGTACTTGTACATGTAAATAATAAAAGGAGAATATCTAATGTGGTAATAGTAACCAAATAATCTCTCTGAAGGTAAGAAGCATGTATGAAACATTCTAACATCAACTGAAGTTTCTGCTGTGCAAGTCCCTACCACCTTACTAGGTATAAATAAATATCTTTAGACCCATCCTTCATATATGGGCCATTAATGTCTCATGAAGCAACTTGCACTTCGTTTCTTTCCTTCTAAAATGAAATAGGACTTCAAGGTAGTTTTGTGGCTAAGGGAAAACTCATCTCTTTTGATGACCTAGTTAAATTGTATTAGTATCTTGCTACATTTCTATATTCTTTCTTGCTTTTAATAGCTGCTTATACAGACATACTAATCAAAAAATCCATATCGCTGAAAATCTGAAGTAATTTCCTCCCCTTGTCTGTTGATGTAGTGGCAGAAGAACAGATGGTTGAAATTAAAGAGCTGCTTAGAGATGTAGCAGAGCACATTGGAGAAGGAAGGCAGACAGCACTTCTTTTTCAAAAAAAATTTTCCTCTGAGCAAACCAATGAACAAACCTAGGTTACCAAGAAATTTCTTCCTCTAAGAAATTAAATCCAAGTTAGTACCCACTAAAACCAAACCAGGCATTTGACTTATGTGGGTAGAGAATCGTGCTTTACCTCCCCCTGTCAGGATAAGGTTGTTGCATTTTTTAGAAAAATAAGTCTAAAATAAACAAATAATTTCCTTCCAGTAGCTATACTGAATGAAGAACACCCATGCTGTAAATCACTTAATGTCAACCAGATTTATAGTTGGGGTGAATTGGATCCAGAATGTTTCATTCCCCGTGTTCCTACAAAATAAGCCATATGCAAAGACGCGTTGGTGGAAAGTATGGTGAGCAAAAAAACCCTTCCAACCCTGCTGACTGATTCCACATTCATCCTATTGTTAGCAATGACATATTTGAAGAGAAAAACAAAGACACATTACATGTATTATTAGGGAAAGCGTGAGATCATCACTGTGGATGGACAAACTTCTAATTCCCCTCCCTCTTCTCTCTTGGGTCTTCATGTGAGGTGCCTCCATCCATCCTTCTGTTTAGCTCTGCTCCCAGCTCTTGAATTTTCTTCTTACCTATGACTACTCCAGTTAGTTCTAATTCAAAATAATATCCTGGTTATACCTCTCATGACAATGTGACATATTTATCCAGTTTGATACATTTTTTTAAAATTCTACTAAAGATTGTACATATAGAATTCAGTGTACCAATTTAAAAGCACAAGAAGTTAAACAAAGAAATTATGCTTTCGCACTTCCCATTCTCTCACATTACAATTAATTAAATACATTTTAAAATTTTATAAAAATCAGGCCTAATTTTAATTAGATCTCCTTCCCTCCTTTTCAGCCTCAAACAGGACCACAAACCTATTTGCCTCAGCTCTCCTCCTACAGACAGCACTTCAACAGGTAATTTTTGCAGTGCTCCAGAAGCTAGGGTGTATGTCAAGTTGATGAAAGAATGTGCTCAAGGAACAAATGAGCACAACAGAACACAGGTCAGTGATAGCAAGCACTGAGGAAGGAGGAAGGGAAGTCTGGCCATCTTCTACATGAAATTTTTGAGACTGCTTATGAAGCAATTAATCCATGATCTCAGTTTCATCTTTTGAACCCTCAAGCCCCCACACATTGGATTGAGAGTCATGACTTTTGGCAGCTCTGGTAACTCCACAGGCAGATGGGCGGTACAAGCCACTTGCAGCAGCTCTAGTGTTTTCTTTGCTTGAGGCAGTGTATGGGACACAGAAGTAAATCAAACACAAACTTTTCCATAGGAGCATCTGAGCAAGTGAAAGTCATGAGATTGGCCACTGATTTCTGTGGAACAGAAGCAGGGTCAACTTAGTTTAATATATTTACAAATATCTGCCAGTCCTCCTTGGTGCAGAAAAAGATGCTGATCTCAGAAGTATATAGGAAAATAAAGCACCTTGACATTGTTAAGTGGTGAGTGCCTAATAACTGACATGGGCCTGATTCACTCAGCCTATTCTAAACAGACAAAGACTAAAGGAATAGCTGGGGCTACAGAAAAAGGCCTGGACCCCAAGCAACCCATGCAGCTCAGTGCTGACTGCTAAAGCTAATGCTCATTAAAATTATTTATAATACAACTATTTCAGAGGAGACAGAGTGGATGGTCAAAAAAATAAATTCATCATCACTTGAGACATTGACCAAAGAGACTTTTCTGTCTGCAGGATAATCACATTAAAACCATGCAGAGGAGTTGAAACTGTACTCAGAAGGCAAAAGAGATACTGCAAAGGTCTTCACTTAGACATATGAATCGTTCACAGTTCCAGGTTTTGCAAGCTTCTGAGTAATGTTTATGTCTGCAAAACTTGTTTGACTACAATAGACCTTATTTTTGTAACTTAATCCTAATATTTTTTTGCAAAGGTGGTTCAATTAAAAGGGGAAGAATCAACATTTTTCTACATGAATGAAAGACATCAAAGTAAATAAAATGAAATGTTCTACTTGTTACCTCCAGAAGCTAATCTTCAACAAAGCATGGTACTCTTTGAAGATCTGACACACTCCTCTTTCTCACAGCACCTTCCCCATTATCTATGTTTGTTCCTTTTTCATGTATTTTCTTCTTTTTTTCCCTTGCTTGCCACATTTTTGCAAACATTTCTTCATTCCTCTTGGAACACAATTCAGTGGTGCACTGCCTCAAAACCAATAGTGTTCAATGTCTGTCCTATTACTGCTCCTGAAAAACAGTGCCACTATTACATGTTTCATACCAGCAGAAGGATTTAGCCTGCTGCAGCAAGATCAAATAATCCCAAAATTAAATGGAAAAGAAGCTGTTTCTCACAGACCTTTTCTTTTTCACAGAGAAAGCTACTAGCAGGCTGTGAAAGCTTCACCAGAGATTTCTCATCACCCTCATGCAGAAGGACCCTGCCTGCTATTAGCACAGGAGACCAAACTCTATCACTGCACTTGTTAAATTTTCAAAACATGAATTTAGGTCTTTCTCACATTGCTGCATTTTTCTAAGAAGATCTCTCTAATGTTTGCAAGGGCTACCTCATTGTCTTTTCTCCACAGCTGTCCTCTGATCCTCACTTGCTGATCTGTGTCCACCTGTTGTCCTTTGTCTTTTGCTTCTGTCGTAGAATCTTTTGAGAGAAGGACTGTCTTTCACTGTTTTTCTACTGAGCATAGCACAAACCATTGGAGTAAACTGCAGTAATAAAGGCAGTGAGTAAAGGGACAGCCTTTTGGTGGCTTTTCTAAGATTTCTGTGAAGGTTTATCCTGATCTCACATACACAGACGGGAATCCACCAGTGGATGCATTACAACCAAACAGGCATCTAATACATGGCATAATGAAACACAAAACCACTACATGAAACAGGTGGGATCCGTAGAGGCACTCCACAAGTCCACTCCGTACCTCCTCATCACACCCAATTGAAACTGCAGTTTAGACAGAGCTGGATCCCTTGCAGGCTACAATATTATTACTCTATTAATCCTAACCCTGAAGAGAACTTTATAGGGTTTTATTCAGTTGTATAGTGTCATGTTGAAAACTTCTCATAACCTCCCTACCATGAATGATAAAATGCATTAAAGAAAAAATGAAGGTGCAAAAATTAATAGGATTGAGAGCATCAGGCTTAATAGTTGCTCATGCAAATTCATGCCAGCCTTCCTTGCACATCTGCATTCTGCAGTGACATTACAGCCGACTGTCGTGGTTTGACGCTGCTTTAAATGCCAAACACACGAAATCTAACTATGTGTATAAGTGGAATATGGATTCATTGAGGAAAATGTATGGAAATTTCGAGGCAAAACAAGGTTCACACTTAAGCAGCTGTAACATAACAAAGTTTATTATTAACAGAATGGAAAAAAGAGGATTGATAAGAAATTAAAGCAAACCTTCAAAACACTTTTTCCTTTCCCAATATTCTTTTTCTTTACCATAAACCTTTCATAAGTGCAAACAAAACAAGACCGTGGTATTTTGGTCAGAGGTGTACTTTTTAAAAGCCTATTTATGCTTTAGGAAAAGAGGTTTCTTCTATTGTGCTATAGAGTTTTCACAAACTAACAGTGAAAGTTCACTAAAGTGAAAATGCTATCTTTCCCATGAATTTTTCACAGTTTTTCCNGACCACCCCTCGGCCCTTAGGCGCAGAAGACAAAGAGGAAATTCCCCCTCGCCCCACCACCCCCCCTGGGCTTTTTATAATGCAAAACCGCAAAAGCGATTGGCTCAGAAACTTGTCAATCACGCAGATTCAACCCATTACACTGATTTTTCCAAGGACCTCTGCCTCATTGAGTACCCGGAATTGCCAGGACAGCCTCTTAGAACAACACTAAACCAGCATTCATGAATAGGCTTCTGTGTCATATTTGTTCTTAGAGCATCTAAGGGCTTTCCAAGGAGATAAGAAAAAAAGCAGCAACCAAATGTTGATGGATTTATAATCACAAAACACCTTTCCTTTGAGAAAGGAAGAGTTGTCCTATATCCATCACACAGACCAGAGCTGAAATACTGGTGTATCTGAAAATTTCCCCCTAATGGTGCATTCCCTGCTCATAAATATTTTTTTCTATGTTTTTGCAAGGTGTCTTATGTTTAAAGCTTGTCTGCTATTGCCATATGGACCACTCCAGGGAAGCATTCAGTTCCATGGACCTCTACACACCTTGTCTCATGTGATGACACTCACTAGAAGAGAACAGCATGCAGTCATGTGATTAGAAATGACTTCAGAACACACACATCATAGTACTGCTGTAGCACTGCACTGACAACCCTTGCTCAAAGATCCCCTACCTCCTCAGCTCTTAACTTTCCAACCCTCCATCCTTTTAATGCAACTTTTATTTTTTGGTACATTCCTCTCTTCTTACAGGCTGTGCTTCTGGAGACATAATATGAACTTCTAAACTTTTACCCCACAGATCTGTTTTGTTTCTAAAGCCTGCAGCTCAAACCTTCACAATTTTAGCAGGGAGTTATGGATAACTGGTAGCTGTTTGCTGTCCTCAGTTGATCAAGGTATCTCTCTGGAGGCATGTTATGCAGCTCCTGAAGGATAACAGAGGACTTAAACAAGTTTGGCTCAGTCAAATTTTAAAGAACTTTTCTGTCCATTTTTTTGTCTTCAGGCTCTCTAACCTTCATGTCCAACTGCAGGTTGTCTTCATCCCTGTTCTTCTATCTGGTCTTCCTACAAGTTCAATTAAACACATATCTCAGACAAGGCCAGATTTCCAAGTTAATATTCAAGTCTTTGCTCAAAAGCAGAGCATTTTCCTCCTTTCTTCATTCTCAGAAATGGTTGAATCATTTTTTAATAAATGTTACTAAATGTCTATCTTAGACAAAGAGCTGGCACAGAAAATCTGAGTCCCACTGGTTTAAACTTTGGCAATCTTATCAGCAATTGCAACAAAAATCATATAATGAATAAAGTTAGTCAGTCTTAATTATCTGTGTCATTACCAGGCCTGCCTGTAATAACATGGTAGCTCAGTCTCCTGGCCTCTTCTAGATGACACTTGACTTACAATTCTGTGGGAACTTTTAATGTGTTACTATATGTTTATGTCTATCTGTCATCATTTCATTATGAGATTAAAATTATATCCCCATTTATACTTCCATCAGAAATAATGGCCTGAGAATACCCATTGTTGTTGCTGCAAATTGTAAATCACGCAATGAAAAAAGGACCTATTATCAAACTGAAACTGCTCTAAAAGAAGGATCCCATTTTGTCACATACGTGAGTACAGTCTTCAGATATTTCCACTGTTTACGTATCTACGTGCAATGTAGCAGTTTCAGAGGGACAAGTGAGATTTGTTAGTCATCACCCCATGAAACACTCAGGCAGTAGTGACTGTGAGGAAACAAAGCTCTTATCCCATCTACAGATTGAGCACAGAGGCACAGGAAAATTAAATTCCCTGACAAAGCTCACAGGTGAAGCTTGTGGCAGAGCAGAAACTTTGAAGTCCTCCTTAAGTATCCACCAGCCTTTTCTTTCCCCTCTATATGTAAGTTTCAGATTTTATTGATTTTATTGAAAAAATTCTTATCTAATAATTGATTTTCAAAAACTCTAGACAAAAGCTAAAATACATGCTATACCTTCAGAGAAAGGTTAGGGGAGAAAATGAGAGAAAACCCACAATTGAAATGCTCTGATGTTTCACCAAAACCTGCCTTTTCAAGGAAATATGGCTGTTTCTGCTGATTTTTGGTACAATATGACAGCTGGTTCATCTCAGCCCCATTGTGAAGTTATTTTAGAGAGGCTAAAACAGTCACAAAACAGCAAATCCTTACATTTAGCACCATAACCATTTAATTATAGAGTATAACATTATGACATTGCTGGTGCTTAATGCTGTGTTCAACTCCATTCTGCCACAGGAGTGGAAACATGTACACACACCACCTTTCCTGGAATGCTTTTGCTTCCCTTTGGATAATTGTATTTCATCATGTTCAGAGCTCAAGCAATTTGAAAAGCTAGCAGTGTTGCTACAGAAACTGAGGTTAAAACTAATCTTCATTCTCCTTTTGCATGCAGAGAATTGCAAGACAAACTGTTTCATTATTGAAAAAAAAAAACAAATCTCTTATGAATTTTAAAAAGTTATTCTAATCTCTAAAGAAACCAAGAGTGTTTCAGTATCTGGCATTTCCCAGTTGTTTATTTAAAGGACAAGTTCTGCAGCAGCTTTTCTTTTGTCTCTGCCATTTCATCACATTTGGAGCTTCCTGCAAATGCATTTTGTATACAGAACTCATAGTGAATAGATCTTTAGCACACATTCAAGGCGTCTCCACCCACATCTCATCAAAGAAAGAAAAAAAATTAAAAGGTATAATACCAAACAACCGAAACACTGATATAAACGCTGCAAGGACGTATGCAGCCACAGGACCAGTATTCTTCTTAGGATCCCTTCTGGTTCTGGCTGGGATGGAGTTAACTTCCTTCACAGCTACTCTTGTGGTGCCATACTTTTGCATCGGCACCAGTGTGTTGGCTGTGCCTACAGCATCAAAGCTTTACTCTCTTCCCCATAAGGCAAGTAGGCTGTGAGTGGGCAGAAGGTTGGGAGGAAATGTAGACAGGACACGGAATGAACAAAGGGATATTCCCTACGTACAACACCGTGGAGAGCATGTAAAAGCTCAGGGAAAAGGAGGAGGAAGGGGGTCATTGGCTATTACAGCATTTCCCTTCTCATGCAACTCTTACTCGTGCTGAGGCCCTGCTTCCCAGGAAGAAAGTGGATGGGAAGTAATGAATGAATTCCTCCTTCTCCTTTGATTGCACACTCGGCTTTTGCTTTCCGTGTTAAGCTATCATTATCTCAAGCTACAAGTCTCTTCACCTTCTTTCTTTTTTCTTCCTATTACACAAAAGAGAAGAACAAGCAAGAGGCAGGGTGAGTGTTGGGCTGCTGACCAGGGTTAACCCTCCATGGGATCTCCTGTAATGGATGTGACCCATCTGGCATTTTCTGTTAGGCCAGGCAAATGCATCTCTTTAGCACAGCAAAGTGGAGGTCTAAGGGTGATATGTAGTTATTTCCCCTATCAGTAGTGCATGATACAGAATGATTTAGAAATGTGAAAAAATTAACAGTTCACTCTCTCCCCCCTGTACGTTTTTCAAGAGAAACAGAACAGTTGACAACTGCTCTGCAGCACTGTGCCCGCTGTGCCCATTTTACTGTCTCGCAGAGGAAAACAGTTGGTCCAACATGCAGGAGAAGCCTTTTGCCCTACAAACCAGCCATGTTATCGTCTTTTTTTCTCACTCATTAGAGCTGACCTGAGAATTGTCTTCCTTAAGGGAAATAACATCTTTCAAAAAACCTCCCAACTTATATCTGAAAACTAAAGATTTTGACTTACTGACATAGAGCTTTATGGTTATACATCCTGGTACTTGTACGCATGCTCCTTTATCAATCAGACTGGCTGCCCAGGCTCCCTTCTCTGGTAACACCTGATGGTCTCACCTTCTGGTGGCACATCGTAGTTCATCATAGGGCAGAAACATTTGTCCAGAAACTTGAACTCCAATGGATAATAGAGTATACTGAAGTACCTGTCCCCACAATTCCTGAGGATTACAACAACATTTTCCATGTTCAATTTGCTGTTATTGTCTGAAAATGAAAACTCAGATTTCTATTAAACTTTTTTTCCCAGTAAATTTTCTGCTCTTTCTGTTTTAATAAAAACCTAACTTTTATCACCTTTTTCTTCCTCTCCTTATTCCTAATCTTGCAATAAAAAGGAAGTGAAGGTAAGTTTCTAAGGCTGCTTAGTTTCAGGTTCTGCCTTTCCCTTATTTGCTGACACTAAGCATTAACTTGACGGTTCTATGCATTTAACACAAGTTCCTAGTAGCACTTGCAAGTAGCATTTTATGCACAACATATGGCCAGTATCTAGTCAATCTCTCCTCCACCAGTTTCAATCAAATCCTTATCTATTTTCTTACAAGGAAAAAGAAAATCCCTTGAGTTATACCACATGGAGATGATCTAGACAAAACTGGCTGAGCTACAACATACTGAGACTAACCCAAACCACATCTTCTGTGCTGTGCCAGGCACCACCCTGCGATACTCCTCCTTTACCAGCCCCTACAGACAGCTGGGTGCATCAGAGAGATAGGTCTGTGCGGATTGCCATGGTGTAACACGATGATGAAGCCATATCTATAAATACCTATAAACATGGCACTATGTTAGAAATTCATCTTAAAATTCGCACGAATCACCATAAGCCTTTAGCAGTCTTGTTATCTTCTCTGTTGTTTCATTTTCCCATAAAATAATAGCAAAACCAGCACTAAAACCAATCTAATAAACTTCTTCATTTTGCTGCTCCAAGGCAAAAGCATCTGCTCTGACATCCTTCTTCAAAGATATTTACCCTCCTTTTCTAAACTATTTCTGTCCACTTACAGAAACTCTGCTACTACTCCAGGCAACCACTATCCTTATTGCTACAAAGTATTCCTAAATATCTACTCTACCATTTTTAAAAATGCAATTAGAGCCTGATATGAACAATAACAGTATAGGATTATACTAGATAAAATATATTCCAATTAGTCCTCTCTTTGCCAGAGCTTTTTATATATTTGAGGACCCTTATTAAACTCTCTCTCCCTTTGAAATCCTCCATTCTTTGGGCCAAAACCCCCAATTTATTCATTCTCTTCTTACTATTAGGTTTTGCAGATTTTTGATCACTCCTTTGTTCATTCTGGATTCTCTCCAGTGAGCGCATATCCTATTAGGAAGGCACAGCCCAAAATCAGTTCCAGTGCTCCAGCTGATGGCTTATCAGCATTGAGTGAAGCAGGATTACTTCATGTGTCTTGTCAGCTGTATTCCTGTCTGTATGTCCCAGGCTGGCAACTATTTTCATTTTTCCTTTTTAAACAGCATTCCCAACTCATGTTCACACATGTGATCCACTACAAGCTTCAAGGTTTTGTTCTGAAGAAGTATTTCCCAGACACTTATTTACATCAGCTGATAACTTGGTGGTGTTCTTCATTAACAAACAGTGCTAAAGTGACACAACTAAAGGGCGAACTACCCCTGGTCAAAATCTTGATGCAGAGATCTAACACATTACTTCTGTGTGTCCTGGCAGGTTTCTTTGTCTGCTTTTGTTATTGTGCTTTGCTTTAGTTTTATTGGGGTCTTTTTGTTCGTTTTGAACAAAGTTGGTGGGCAAGGAGAAGATACATACAGAGGAAGGATCATGCCGTTCAGTAAGTGTTCTTGCTGACAACGACATGCTTGCACAGCTGCTATGTGCCCAGTCACAAACTGTTTCATGAGGCCATGAGGACTCTGTCCCTCAGCTCACCTTCGGTGGCTGTTCCCTCTGCTCTGACAGAACCATGTTTTGCTGACCATTTGCATATAAATTATATGCCTCCTTTGTACAATCCATGGAGTTGCACTGGGCACAAAAGTATGACCCAACAGCGTTATCATACATGACCTTAGAGTGACAGTCCTGTGGTGACCAGCTTCCTAGATCCGAAGAGAAAGTCCTGTTTTTTGTAGACTGACCAACATAGTTTGGACTGACCAACGTGATCTTAGATGATAGTCCCCATTTATACTAATTAATACAAATATACAGTAGCTGTGTTGGTCAACAGGCTCATTGTTTAAGAACTCCATGGGTTGGTTGTTACGGTGGCCGTTGGGGTCTGGCAGTATGATGGGACATCTCTCCAAGGGGGAGACCTGGCAATCCCATCCTCCTCCACAGTTGGTGACCCAGCAATTTAAGATAAAATTTGGGTTCCATGAGCATTCCTGAATTTCAATGCACAGGGCCACTGAACAGGAGAGACAGAAGCCTAGGGAGATAGCCTTATGCTTGCAAGCAGAAAGAAGTATTCTATAAACCCAATTGTCACTCATAATCAAAGCTACTGGACTGACTGAAGTTAACACAAGATCATTTCACTCAGTTCTGTAGGTTTCAGGCTGAGCCTGTGCTTACTAAATACACCTCTAGGGTTTCAGTTCTGACGGTGGTTTTGATTCCTCTATAAGCCTTGCACCACTGTAACTGAACAATTTAAACACCTGGGTCTTAGGTGAAATCTTCACACCATTTTTCAGTTAGAGAAGTTTAGGATCACTAGATTTATGAGGCTGGTATTTGCATGGTGGATACCTTTGGATATTATTGAAGAGGCTTGAGAGACAGCAAATGGCTTCAAGAAATTTTCAGTGGCACTGTTCTCCGTAGTTGAGTTATAGAAGATGAAAGTATAGTTTATAATCATGAAGACAAGGGAAAAAAGGAACCTTTTTCATAATAGGAGAATCTTCTTGGTCTTAGGTGGCTTTCCTATGTCAGAATGAATACCAAGAAGTTTTTTCTTTGCAAGAGAACTGTGTCATGAAACCAAAAGAATCCTCCCTGTTTATCAAGCAGCAAAAAATAACCAATGACTTCAAATACTTCTTTAATCTCTACAGAAGACTTTTCTTTTTACACATTTCAGCTGGTTTATTGCATAAATATTATGTTAGCAGTCATTCTTCAGCATGTAGGTGGGATTGCCAGTAGGCAGAGACAGTGATAAATGAGTCTCCAGGTGTTGCTGCTCTTTTTAGAAAATCCTTTAACCAGCATTTGTGAAGATTGAGGTCATTTTGCAAACTTGTAAGAGTTACAGTAAGTTGTTTCACAGACACTTCTTTTTCTAAAAAGTGCTGTCAGAGTTGGTGAACCCAAAGCGGGTTGTATCTTTCTACTTAGCTCTGTTTACAAAACCCAGGTAATTATTTATATGCATTTAGTTTTGAGGATGCATAAAGGAGGTCAGGGATGGGGATTATAGAGCAATGTTTTCATTAATTTATTTTCTGGTTGCAAGAAAGCAAATCTTGGAGTCCTGAACTCTCCAACAAACATTTTGCACACTTGATGAAAGCAAGCAGATGATGGCCTGTTTCATTAAGGTAATTATTGTAAACACCAAGAAGCCGGGAGAGAAGCTGCACAGCTCAAAAGATAAGAGTCTGAAGCCTTTCACCTTCAGACTGCAGATCCTACAAGCAACCAGGCCAAACAGGTTCATTCAAGTATCAAACTTACACTGAGGTGTCCTCCCACCATCAGCACCCATCAAACCCAGCAGCAACTCACTGGCTCACTGACTGACAAGGCTCCACAGGGAAGTGGAGGACCACACAGGGCGGAGCACTGGGATCTGTCTGTCCCAACTCAGGCACTGGGAACTCTGGTGAACTGAAACTCTTCTTGCTGTGATGGTTCTTCAGACAAGATTGCTGGCAGCTTTCCTCAGTATCAAATGCATGCAAACTATTCTGTGGCGCAGACCAAAGGAAAATGAGGAAAAAAAAACCATTTCAGAGCTTGTTTAAAGCACCATGCCACTGTCCTTATCAACACTATCCTCTGGCATGGGGAAAAGCACTCGTAATGGGTAATTCCAGGCAAACACCACCCAAAATACCATTCTGAATGCCCGTGTGCCAGCACTTGATATCAGGTAGCAAAGAGAAGTGTTTCGCAGTGAGGATTAGCACTGAAGGCCTCAGCTCTAAGGATGCAATAAACACCACACGGAGGGAGCAGAGCTGTGGAAAACCGTTTGGCATTTCATAACCAAGTCCCCCACCTTCACACTTAAGTAATATTTTATCGTCTAGCATCGTGTCTTGGCACAGAATTCCATAGGCTGAGACTCTTTTGTAATTCTGTACTCTACAATGTTGTTTCCCCCCACCCCCCACAAAGAGACCTCTGTCCAAAGGTGGAACACAAACAAGCTCCATTCTGAGTCATAAAAACATAATACATGCGTAAGTGCATGCAATAATCTTGGTATAATTTGCCCCTTAGTCATTGTCTAGTCCTATTATGTAAATCTGAAACATGCATTTTTGAAAATAAAGGGCTTCAGTAAAATAATTACTGTTGTAATCCTGGAACCACACCCAATAAACAGTTTAGCAATCAACTGGCTCCATATATTTGAAAGCTATAAACAGATTAGTATGAAATTAAACCAGTATGGGCCAAAATCTCAGCTGCTGGTGTAAATTAGTATTGTTTGACTAAATCAAATTAGCAGTTTGATTGACTTCAATTAAGCTACACTAATTTCCAGAAAGCCATCATCTCTTCTTTCTTTATGCATATTCATCTCAGAGTATGTGTATGTGTGTAAGATTTCTTTGTGTTCTATGGAGACAGTGATCTTTGGCACAATAATCTCATTTCTATCTCTGCATATGCAGATTCACGAAACTTAAGTACAGCTTCAGGCACTGTGGGGAGAGGAATTGAAGGACTACCAGAAAAGAAAGAACTGATGACTCCAATCTAATAATTTCAATAAACTCCTATTCATTTTCTTAATAAGAAATTTGCTTGTCTACAGAAGACAGCCTGAGACTTCCTTTAGCATGCTTCATTCCAAAGAAACTTAGAAATTATTATCCATTAACAGTTTTTGCACAATTTGGAATAATAGCCAATTTTTTCCAAAATCAGTATTGTTTCCTTCACAGTATTCCAGGGCAAGAACTGCACCTGACTTTTCATGCATCTCCCTACAATTTATGATGTGACTTTGATCTCATAGTAAAAATAAACCTAATTTCAATGGTTTTTAATGGCATAAAAATTGCCATGGAAGGACCTAAAACTGGCCATAGAAGGATCAGATGATTGGGACCTCCTTTTCATTTGGAAAAGGAGCCATTTATACTGTACTTTCATTCTAAGCCTCGTGAAACATGTGAATCCCTACCATTATCCTCAGGTGTTGGTAAAGTGGAGCACAGAGTTAGGCTCTGTGCTCAACTGAAACAGAAAGTCAGGTTTAAGAAACTGATTCTTGTGCCGTAGCCGTGTTCCGAAGCCGTGCTTTTCCCTTAGGTCATCCGTACACCATCACACTGTGAAACTAAAGATTGTCTCACCACTACAATTCTGATGCTCTGTCTGAACAATTCTTTTTATCACAGGGGCAGGAACACAAGGGGAGAGGCGAACTGTGGAAGAAGACTCTGGTGTCTGAAACACGTTGTATCCAGGTGGCAGGAGCGAGATTGACCTTCTAAACATCCTTTAAGCAAAAAGCAACGATATTGCTAATGGAGAAAACACATAAGGAGGAAGAGCAAATCCCAAAACACAGCTAAAAAAAGGCAGAATGGAGGATTGAGAAAATTAAACCTCGATCTAATTTATTCCCAAGCTAATCAGACAAAAATACATAAACAGATATAAGCTATAACGAAAGAATATAAAGGTATCTGGAGATATTTGGGAATTGAGTGGACTTAAAACAACTAAGGGGTATCTCACCTCCAGGGCTGAGAACAAGGAGAACAGGGGGAGAAGTGGCAGAACAACCAATAAAACTGCCAGCATAGACAGACCATAGCTGCCACTCTATCAGACACAAAGTAAAACATCTTCCATCCTGAATTTCCACTGCATGGTCCTCTCTGGAACACCAACCAAGAAAAAGGAACATCATAGCCAGAAGTGTAGGAAAACAGGGAAAGCAGCTGCTCTTGGAGAGCAAGCAGCCATCCTGGTGAGGAGATCCAGGCCCTCCTCTCCTCCCATGCTGGAAGCTGGTGCCAGTGTCCATACACACCCTGGGTCCAATTTAGATTTTTTTGGGGGGAGGTGTAGCTAAAGAGAATTCACCTCTAAATTGGAGAGAGATGGATTCAACACGTGGGCTGTTAGGTGGATAAGGAATTGGTTGCCCAGTTGCATCCAGAGGGTTGTGGTCAATGGCTCAGAGTCGCAAAGGACATCAGTGACAAGTGGTGTCCCTTAGAGGTCCATCTTGGGACCACTACTGTTTAATATCTTCATTAATGACATAGTGGGATCAAGTGCACCCTCAGCAAGTTTGCAGATGACACCAAGCTTGGTGGTGTGGCTGACACACCTGAAAGACAGGATGCCAACCCAGAGGGACTGAACAAGCCCAAGAAGTGGGCCCATGGGAACCTTGTGGTTTACCAAGACCAGGTGCAAGGTGCTGCACCTGGATAGGGGCAACCCTGGTAGTGACACAGGCTGGGAGATAAATGGATGGAGAGCAGCCATGGGGAGAAGGACGTGGGGGTGCTGGGGAGGCTGGGCATGACATGGCAATGTGTACTTGTAGCCCAGAAAGCTCAGAAATGCCAACTGGGCTGCATCCAAATCAGTGTGGCCAGCAGGGTGAGGGAGGGGA
>VYZQ01055548.1:40673-52183 GCA_013400655.1 Mystacornis crossleyi
AAAAAAAAAAAAAAAAAAGCTTGATCTTCATTGTATCTATAACCAGTAATTACCGTGCCATTATATTTATACCAACAGTCAAGCACTTCACTGGCATAAACAGACACACCTCTTTCAGCAGCAGGGTTGCAATCACGCATGCCGGTAGCTATCTTCATTCAAAATGCACTGACAGTTAAATGTGAAGAATGTATAAATTATTGTCCAGATCTTCAGCTGGTTCATCACACAACACTTCACCGAAGTTAATAATGCTATACCATCTGATAACACTTCCCATTATTCACAGCTTAATTAAATTGTGCATGGAAAGTTAACAGAAAGAGGCAATCAACCAGTGCAACACAAACAACACAAAACTCAGTGTGGCAAGCTTAAGCTGGCTCTGTTAAGCAACACATCAGTAATGGTGGAAAGAACACTTTTGGAAAGCACTCAGTGTCAATAAAGACATCCTTTTTAGTATTGATGAAGCAAGGCAGCTATCAGGACACATAAAAACACATCTTTACTCACCTTTTCCTGGAGCAAGCACTAGCGTTCAAGCAGTTCGCAGAAAGATGTTACAAAAGAGCCTAATGGGACGTTCTACACCAGTCATCAGAAAGGAGCACAAGCGAGTGGCAGCCAGGTAAAGGAAGAAAATACCTGCAATGCTCGAGGTGGAACACAGTGCGCAGCTTTTACGCAGCAAATAAATTTTGAGGGGCAATCCCTTTCACCTTACACAATCTTTTTGTCTAGCTCAATATGCTAAATCCTATCTTAACATCAGGATGAAGTTTGATTTAATGATGAAAGTAGCTTTCCTTTTCACAATCAATTACTTTACATAAATAATGTCTTCATAAATAATCTTAATAAATAAGCAGAGTATCTCAAGCTTTAAAAACTGAAGCACCTCCACTTTAGGTGCTTCCTTAGAGAAGCTAGACAGACTGGAATTCACTTTAAATAGTTTTCAGAACTCTCTAATACATCCCAGGTGGTCATCTGGGAAACCTTAGGCTTCCTTTCAGCTAACAGAAATAGGTACTACAGGGTGAAAATCACTTCATGTACTACAATCACCTGTTCTGGGATGAGATTATAACAATTCCCCGGTGTGACAACATGTGCAGGCATTTAAAATTTCAGGCAGCACCTCTGAGAACCCACTATCTGCAAAGGAGCATCTATGTATTTAGAAATCTTTAAAGTTACAAATTTTCAGTTCAAATGCACTATTACGTCTTTGGTTCTTTGGCTTTATTTTCTTGTTGCCTGCGAAATTATCAGTGTTCTCCACTGTTTAAATTAAAACCACTCTTCTTAGTGCTATAACTTTCCAACCCTTTAATACCTTGGCCAATTGTTTCCTTGGAACAAACTGAAACGGTGTCTATAAAGAAAGAAAATCTACTTAGGCTGCATCAAATCTTACTTCTGAAAGGGAAGACTCACAAGACACTGAGAAAGACTGTTTCCCTGCAATGTTCTTGGGCAAAACTCTTCAGCAGACAGAAATACAGCTAATACATCCCCAAAAGTACACTGCTGAAGGCAGCAACAGTGCTGCTCTTTCCTGTCAAGAGCACGTGAGAGCAATAATACCTTATCAAAGTTTAAGGTGTAAAATGAACACAAATACTCACTGAAGTTACATTCTGCACTTGCAAAACTAAAAAGAGCTAGGACACACACTCAAGAGCTGGTCTGTGATGTCCACACTATTTAACTAGAAACAAGCTTGCCGACATGGGCTGTCCCATGTAACCCAGTACTTTCTCATGCCACACAGAGGCCTCTATGCAGCAGATAACACAGACAAAGGACAGTTCCCTCTAGACAGCACAGACAGAGGCCACTTCTTTGTAAGGAAGAGGATTTATCCATGCTAAAGCCCTCAGGGGAAGGACTGGGTGATGGCCTGTTTTAACTAGTGCTGAGGTAGTCCTAAAGACCGGATGGGACGTTGTGGGCACCTTTAAGTGTAAGATCGAGATTGTATCTAGAAGACTCACCATACCATGGTGTTTCAAATACTAATGAATGCATTCATGCACAAGAGTAATTTTCCCAAATTAATTAGGATTACTCCTATGTATAAAAGTATGCCAGCGTAGGTGTGCACAGAAGAGGTTCTAGAATGTCAGTCATCATATACCTATCAGTTAAAGCACACTCATGAATGTTTTTGTTTGAAAGATTGTACTAACCTTAATATAAAATACATGTTTTCTGGGTCTGATGACTCAAGAAGAACTTGCAAGTCTACACGTTAACTCATTCATCTTATATAAATAAACTTTCCCCTTGTGAAAGGGAGTCCTATGGCATTAATAAATAGGGATCTTTCTCAACCATACTCAGATTCTGTAAGAATCACTTAGACGCATTTAGACTAATTATTTGTTGTGAATTATTCACTTGACTCTGTCTCTTCAATCAAGAAGCATGGCTCTATTTCTTTCAGCAACACAAGCCAGTATAATAGAATACAGTTTCCACATTTAACTCTCATATCCAACACCATTTAATTAAAGTCTCAACTGGGAATAGTCATGAGTCATGCCAAAGTTTTGAAGGTTAGAGTCAGCAGGCCCACTGGAGTGAAAGCCCACCTATTCAGTTTGCCTCTGCACCTGACTACACCTATTTTCCTCAAGGGGCCAGCCTTTAATGACAGGACATTTAAAGGCCAAAGTAGGGGTAAGAGGGTACCAGGTGTCACATCCTGCCTTCAGAATAAACTCTGTCCAAGTCACCAAGATTTAGTCACAGAGATGACTATTTTTTAAAGTAGCACTGGAGGAGGCTGGTTTTCCAACAACACCTTGATAACTCTTAAAAAAAATCTTTAATCTGTGTTGGACCTTGCTGATTTTCTTGGCACTGACTGCGTGTCAGATGGAGAACATAAAAATGGACTGTCTTCCAAACCCTTATGGCATAAATAAATCAAGCTGCAAGTAAGGACTCTTGTAAGCGATGAGTAAATATCTCCATTGCCTGATCCATCAGTGTCAGGTGCCAGAGCTTACACTTCTCCGATACGAATACTGAAGTCTGCAAGTCTTTGAACCCCTCTATCTATCAGTCATGCTCTGTTTCTCTTTCATAATCTGTTCTTCACAGTTGCTAGAGATTGCCACTAGGAAAAAAAAATAAAAGCAGGAAATACTTTGTACAGAAATTGCAAGGAGAAAGAACTTTCAAACTGAGACACCGCAGCCCCTTTAGGAATTACACACTGATGTTCAACCTTCACTTTTGCATTTTTTTATAATTTTTTTCAGCTTAAAACAAAATCAAACCAAAATCAACCACAAAAAAACCCCCTCCACTCCTCAACCACCCCTAGCCATGAAAGACTGGAAAAGTATATTCCAACAGAGAAAATGCAGATGAAAGACAATTGCTGCCAAAAGCACCATGGGAAACGAAAAGCCCGAGAACTCCCTAGCCTGAGGAAAGCTGTAGAGGTGAGCAGTCCAAAAAATTCCACAAGTAGAAGCAGTCAAATTGGAGATTGTTGGGCATCCTGAAAATTTTGTACAATCTAAGTGGAACTGCTCCGCAATATGTTCTCAGTTGGAGCTCTCTACTCCAACTTCCTCCTCATCTTCGTCTCTTCATCTCAGCTTTGCTCCCTTTTCCCTTTCCTCTGATACCTTTACCCTGCTTGATCCCCTCCCCTATACACTTCCATTTACTTATTTTTTACAGTAAAAAGGTTCTGAAATGTCATTTCCAGCATGAAAAAATGTTAAAACCTCCCAATATCTTTAAAAGGGAAAATGATCCACGTAAAAAGAAACCCAAGGAAGCAGCTGTGTGTCACAGCAGCAATTACAATCCCAGAGAAGTTAAGATCCTGTTTGTGCTAGACTCTCTCTGTGCATGAGTACTTACTCCCTCCTCACGGTCCTCACTGACTTAGAGAGAAGGAGCCATTGCATTAAAGCAGATTTGGAGATGTTTTGTAAGACCTGGCCATAAGCAAACAAATCAGGACCACTGACAGGTTCACAGGGCAGAAGATACTGGGTGTGACACACCAGAAAATCACTTGCAGACATTAAACTGGCGCAAGGCTGTGGACTATGTTTTACTTACCAGCCTTGGCCTAACACCCAGGACTTTTCTCTCCTTGCAAAGGTATGATGTCAGGCACATGGCAGTTCTTGAGATTCTGTATAAGCCAGCATTGCCAGAGGCTCTGTGCAGGTGTGGTTAACAGTTATTTAATGATTCTTCACAATTGCATGTATCTGTCTGAACATAAATACAGTCTGATCGTAATCTTTCTTTTCACACCATGAATTTGCCCTAGTGTTTCCACCCTTGCAGGTTCCCAAATGCCCAGTGTCTGTTATTACAGACCTGAGATCCACTTCATCATTTCAAACCATTCGGGAGCACTTTGCTGTCCTGTTGGCCTAGTAAGGTGAAGAGAATAAAGGCAGTATATTTAATACAAAGGCTCCAGCTCTTTACTGAAATTCTGTATGTATGGCTCCCTGATGACTCACAGGACTCTCCTCCCTTCCCCATGTTTACACAGTGATGACAAGTACTGTTAACTTTCTAAAAGCAAAATTATCAAAAAAAACCTCCAGAACACTGGCAATTCCTGGGAAAAGCTTCCTGTCTTTCTCCTTTCCCAGCAGTTGCACGAGCCTTTATTCTAAATACTAGTACAGTTCAATTAGTTAAAATAATTTTGAGTGATAGTTCAACTGTTTCTTTTCCAAAAGGTAATAGTTTTCCTAATTAGTCACTTGCTTTGATAAGGCACTGACTTTTACTCTAATCTAAATTAACAAGACTTTATCTACCTGCATCATTTAAACACACCCTACTTGCAAATCTGGTATGACTAAAAACCATGACAAGTGTTTGGTTTCATTTTACATTTGCTTCAAAGTGCCCCACTTGAAGGTTAATTATTAATCTACTAAAGTATATGTAAAAGTTCAGGGAAACAACCAGGTTAGTAGGTAGATCAGAAGTGGAGGAATTAGGAAACCCATGTCCTATTCCCACCTTAGATCGTGTAATTTTGGCCAAGACACTCAAAACCTGTGAACCTTTACTCAGAGAACCAAAATAGCAACACTCTGCACAAAGCACTTTGACATCTGTAGGGAAGAAATTTCATGGGTGTGAGGCAACAGGATGTTTATTCACACCTTAAAGAGACTGAAACTCAGCTAATCCCTTAAGAACTCACCTAGGAACTGGAAATCAAATACACAGTGCATGCAACTCAACAAACTAATGATTTTATTACATCTGCAGCAACGGAAGGACCAGCACCCCAAGCTTTCACTGCATTTCTCTGCCATCTGAAAAGTGATGAAAACATACCCGATTTCTGGAATCAGTTTGCAGGATGTAAATCCCCATTCCCCCACCACCTGAGGTACTGCAGGGGATGTACCCTCAGTGTAACTGTGCTCCCTATTCCAGGAGTAAGCCAGCAGCAGCAGGGACCAGATTTTCAAAGATACCAATGTTTCTGGAGCTGTCTGAGAGGCTGCAGAGAAGGAAAATGGAACACAGCAAATGAAGGACAGAAAATGCACAAGAGAGATACAATTTAGGAGTAATACTGCCGAATCCTGTCTTACCACAGGAAAGTCTGACTGTCAGGAGCCTACTCCCAAATAGCTCCACTATAATGCATTTCACTTGGTCTTGGAAAAAATAAAAATCAAGAAGGTTTTCACACCATTATTTATAGATTTGGCAAATGCTTATATAAATCATGTGATTCCACCCAAAAATAGCTTTCTGAAAACAAAAAAAAAACAACAAAAGAAATCCAACCCAGAAGTAAGAATGTTAAATACTTATTGCTGTTCAACTGGAATATTATTGGCAAGGTGATTAATTTGTTGATCCACGGTGCTATAAATAGTACTTTAACTTCGCTGAATTGAAACATATCCTTCATATCTCTAGTCACTGTTTACCCATGTAAAATATATGTGGTTTTGAGCTGGCTTAGGTGTACCCCAGCAAGGGCTAGCAGAGTTCAATGAGTCTCCATATTCAAAGCCCTTCATCCCTCGGTTAATTTTGCTGTAGTTCTAAGTTTTTCACTCTACTCCGTCAACGCATGGACTGGAAGGCAGTGAGAGGCTATTGTAACAGCTCAGCTGGTGTTTCCTCATAGCACGGGCCAGTGATAGCAAGCCTCTGGCATCAATACCAAGTTTGATGCCAACAGATATTTGGTCTGGCACCAGCAATAACAAGCTATGATGGTTTCTTTTTAAGTTTGTTTGGCACCAGTAGCAAAAACCACTCACTATGCTTGGCAGAGAGCCACAGAATTTCACCAAATGGCTTCTGCATCATAACTTCATAACAAGCATAACACAGTGTAACTTCTAATTGCGGTAGAGCCTGTCCCTTAGCAAGCAATTCTGTCCTGACAACTATATCCAGGATTATCAATACATGTGCTGCCTTACAATACCAGTTGCTTTCTTACTGTTAGAAAAATTTCCTTGAAGAGATCCACAAGCCCCTAAGTCCATCACCATTTGGATTTTGTCTCCTGTGGTGCAGTTACGTGAAACCAGGTACTCAGCAATGAGAAAAGCCTATAGGGACAGTAACTGAATTAAGTCATCACAAAACATGTTGTAAATACTGCGTTGATTTAACCTCACCCTGCACTCTTTTATGTCACGTATTTCTCAGGCTGCAAACCAGCAACATATTCCAGAGAGGTTCACCTTATGCCAGTGTGGAACCTCATTCAACCCCTGGAGGCTCAACACAGCACTAGTAAAAAGGCAGAATTAGCTATAAATTATCTGAGTCTCGGGACAGAGTAATCTCCATTTTGACAGCTCCTTGCTAAATGGTACGGCACCTTCCAGTGAGGCCTTGTGGTGGATACCTTAATGGACACAGCGCAGGACAAGGGCTCCAGAGATCTCAGTTCCGAAGACAGGGTTACAACTGACTGATCAAATTATTTTCAGCAGGACTCCACTCCTTGTCACCTGTAAAATGGAGAGCTCTGAGATTTCTCTGTGACAAGGATGGTGTAAGAACCTGGAATTTTTTCTCCAGTACTAAGCATTAGTAACAAGAGCAATAATGTCACTTCCTTCACAGGAGAAAATCTGTCCCTGCCTATTCTGTCACAATCCAGGGCTCTGGAGAAAAAGATCTGCAGACTTTTTTTATGGAACATGAAGTGGGCACAGGGAGGAAGTGATACTACGCTCCCGGCATGGGAAAATTTCATTCTGAGCAACGTCTCCCAAGAAAATAAAGATTGCATGAAACAAAGTTGAAATGGAACTCCCCGTTGTAAATTCAGCTCTTAGTCCCTGCCAAAGACATGAGAAAATCTCTACCCACAGGGAACGGCTGCCCTTGTGAAAAA
Organism: Mystacornis crossleyi; assembly: GCA_013400655.1. Lineage (NCBI taxonomy): Eukaryota > Metazoa > Chordata > Aves > Passeriformes > Timaliidae > Mystacornis > Mystacornis crossleyi. The sequence goes on from VYZQ01055548.1 coordinate 48,067, forward strand.
GCGCCAATCTTTCCCAATGAGGGAATTCACACAGACATGCATTCTGCTTCAGTGATCAAACTCTTCCTCTCAAGGTCTAAAGGAATTTCCACTAGCCTCCATTCTTACAGCTCTGTCTCTAGCTGGATTTCCTTCAGCTATAAAAATATACATAGTGCAATTAGCCAACCTTCACAAACTGTAGTTCATTTATGCATGCTAGGCACATCTCCTGCTGCGAGCAGCCCATCCAGAGCGAACTCTTTGAACTGTTCTATTGTTTCTCACGCAGTGTATTGCATTGTCCAGTTTGATCGTTCCTGGCAAGGCAGTGCACTCCTGCAGCTTGCCACAGGAGGAGGAGGAGAAGAGATGATGGAGCACTTTGTCCAGCTGGTGAGCTGGGCATCTCAGATGCACAAATAAGCTTGCCTACCACTGACTATAGGACTTTCCCAGTCACCACAAAGACTTACTGACCAGTTGTTCTTATGTGACCTTACACGAAAACCCTTTTTAATCTATAGGTAGTGGTCTGGAGAGACAGAAGGCAGAAAAGATAAGTAAGAAAGAACTGGCTGAAAAAGAAATTAGAAGAAATAATTTTTCAAAAAAATTTAAACCAAGTACATATCGTGACACACCTTGGCACGATGTTTGCTGAACTGAAAAACCCATGTCTCCATGGTTTAAAATACCATGGAGACAACATAACTGGATCAACCAAAAATACACTCACAACGACCAGACAGGGTAGCATTTTGCTACATTTAGTAAGGAATATTTTTGTAATTGGTAGCTTGAGCAAACTGCAAAGAACTATACTATCTTATCTCCAAATACCCATTGGCACACTATTTCTGAATTAAATGAGTAAAATACTAGAGAAAATGGGAGGCAAAGTTGATCACGTGATTTTCAAGCAACCATTCACATTTCTCCGTTTGTCTTTGACTGGGTACTGTTTGGGGTAGGAAAAGAGGGGATCATACATCAAAAAAAGTCCTGCTCTGCTGATCTAAAGAGGAAGAGACATTTCATTTTAGAACAAAGAATTAGATGTTTTTTACATTGCTTCACTGGAGGTTTTTGGAGGTTTTTCTTGGGATGATGGGGGTGGGGTGTTTGGCTTTGCTATAATACAGCACATCAAAGTGCTTTTGATGTGAAGTTTACTTAACAGAATCAGTTTTTCCGATGATTGTGTTAATCTTTATAAACCTGAAGGCGATACTGTGCCTTTTAAAAAACTATGGCAGGAAAAGACTTGAGGTTACATATACTCTCAGTGGTGAGAGATGGGAGTAGTTGGATTATTTCACCACTTCTTACAACTTTGCTTGTGTTTCATGGGCAGCATTAGCAATGGGCTTGATATTGCTCTCACTCAGGCCTGGAAGGCTCTATTTAAACACTGCACGGCCCTTTCATAAGCAGCTTCATATATTTTCTCAGGTAAGAGCCACCAGAGATTTCAAGGGACAGTTTACAACAGGCACTGGCTCAGAGGTAGCAAGGGGGCCTTGAGCCGCAGCAAGAATCAGTGCTGATCTTAGAAAGATTCCCTGCTCACGGCCATTAATAGCTATCTTTGTATTATTTTGAGTACAAGCTTCTGTCCCCTCTTTAATCTTGCAAAACCAGCTTTGCCATCCACTCCTAGTCTTGAAGTATGGCTGTGAAAAAGCTTCTGTTATGTCTGACGTGTTTACCTACAGCATTTGAATGACTTTTTAAGTTCTTTGAATAAAGATAAGAGACAATGTGTACATTTTCCACACAAATAGTGGAACGGTAATAAAATAAACATCAAAGGCAAGCTAGCAAATCATCACTACTTCACTGCTATTTACAACAAAAGCAGGAAGAGGAAAAAACCTACCCTTGCCATTGGCATCATCGTAGAAAATATGAGTTTTGGAAGGAATGATACCTTTTTCCCATACCCTTAAACACAAACATTGGCACCTACAGCTAAGACAACACTGTACTGAAAGATTTCAGTTTACATTACATGGAGACAACAACAACAAGGAACCAAGAGAGGTCTCCCTCCTCTTATTTTTGTCTTTCTGAATTGCCTGCTTCTGTCAACTGGTACAGCTTTTGTGAGAACAGCCAGACATCCAGTGTATTGTTATTTCTATTAAAGTTGTCAAGAATGCAAACACAGGGACAGAAGAACCTCTCACTCTTCAGTATTTACCATGTAAGACTCATGCAGACTGAAGAAATGGCAAAGCTTTGAAACAAAATGCAGGTGTGTGGGGTGGGGGCATATATTCTATTCAAGAGAGATCAAGCTAGAAAGTAGGGCTGTTTTGTTTGTTTCCCCTCTTAGTCTTTTAAACCTGTCTTGTTTCATCTTCCTCTCCAATACTCCTTGAGAGCCAGACCACAACAGAATAGTCCCAACCAGAGTGACTCTGCATTTTGTATTTATTCTAAAATAAGGTCCAATTTAGAAAGACTGCTTTTGGAAAACATGGAGCAATCCAACTCTTACTCCAGGACACAAAATTCGAAGCATACATATGAGAAATAAAACATAAGCACCACACTGGATTTCTGCTGATGTTTTTGTTATTGTTTTGCAGACGCCAGCGCTACTGCCATATGAAGTCAAATGGCATTTTGCAATTGACTTTGAACAGTGAGCAGAACAGGGAGTCTTCAGAGAAGCTACTGCCAGCTAGCTCTCTTCATTGAGTTGATCAATCTAGCATAATGTAGAAGGAGAAAAAAAAAATTCTGAAGGAAGGCATGACCCTGACAACTTAAACCTAAAAACAAACCCAAAAACGATGACTAATTTTTCTAGAAAGAAAAGTGTCTAGGTAAAATTACAGAATACTTTGTCCCAAGTTTTACGGGAAATTTACAGATTTACTTTGATCTAAAAATATTAAAGTTACAATTAAAAAAAAAAAAACCCTACACAATAAAAGGTTTTACTAGAGAGTGGCATTTGTAAGACAGAGGTTACAAACACACCATCCAGAAGAGGTCAAGCAATGCTACTACAGAAACAGCAGCACACGTAAAACTAAGGTTAAGGCTTTGACTAACTCTCATAGCAAAACTCCAAAGCATTGCCTACCTGTTCCCATTCCACCTCTGCACCAGGTGTGCTTATGACAGAAGGAAAGGGAGACCAGGATTGAAACTATTTTGTCAGTCTACATAAATCATTACGAATTCACAACTGCAAAGCCATGTATTATTTTCCAACAGACTGTTGAGCTGTCATATTACAACTTGTTGCTTTATACGGCGCTATTAAAATAAATCACTGCGCGTAACAGGTTCAGCTCTGCCACCTATAAGTCATTCTGCATTTTACACCTGGGAGGCGGGCCGGCTCTGCTTAGTCGCGCCGAACTGCGGCTTCGTTCGAAATACCCGGGAAGGGGAGGGACCTGGCAGGAGAAAATACAAACAAGTTTCGTAAAATAACTTTCCAACAAGACCTCGCTGTCATCTTGGCTAATTACGGCTCTGATACGGCTTATTAGGGCATACCCACCTTTGCTACCTTGCTTCTCCACCCACCACCCTTTCAGATCTTTGTCCTGGCTCCGCCTCTCGCCGGCGTTATAATGGGCTGGTCTGAAAGTGGTGGAGAGACACAGAACCACAGGGGAAGGGAGAGATAATGACAATAACACTAATAACCCTAATAACCCGTCTGCTGCCCGCCTCGCAGTGAGGAGCCAGCCCGGCGTCCCGGCACTGACACGGGTAGAAGCCGGAGAGAGCGGAGTAACCCCGACGGCCCTCGAGAGCTTCTCCCGCGCCCGTGGAGCGCCGAACGGTAACAGCGGCAGCGCCCCCGAGGAGGACCGAGCTCGGGCGGACACAGAGAGGTGCCGGCTCCGGCAGCCGCCCGCCCGCCCGCCCTCATCCCGCACCGGCTCCACGGGGGCCGCCTAGCCCCTCTCCTTCGACCCCATGGAGCAGCGAGCGTAAAGAGCGAGAAGGACAAAAAGGGGGGCGAAAGGAGAGCGACCGCCCCAGTGGGGGAGAAGGAGGTGGAGGCCCGGAGGAATCGCCCCGTCCCGAGGGCTGCAGGGCACCGCCGCCCGTCCTGGGCGCCCAGCGGCCGCGAGGGGCCGGCCTCTGTCAGCGACCCCAGGCC
>VYZQ01055548.1:52879-68399 GCA_013400655.1 Mystacornis crossleyi
CCGGCTCCCCGCTCTACGGGCCCCTCCGGCTCGCCGGGCCACTGCCGCCGCCGCCGGCAGGGGGTTCGGCCTCGTTCCAGCCGTACGCCGTGGAGACCCCCCTGGCTTAATGGAGCCCCCCTCCTCCCCTGCGAGGGACCTGCCCGGGGAGGCGTGGAGGGGGGAAAAGGAGGAGGCTCTGGATCCCGCACTTTAACTCCAGAGGCGACCACAGCCTCCAAGCAAAAGCCTCGGTGACTGTGCCTTAGTGAAATGACAGTGGGTTTAACTTAAATTAAAAAAAAAAAAAAAGAAAAAGAAAAAATGGAAAAAAAAAAAGAAAAAATCAAACAACTGTCGGTTTGGACATAGCCATGAGCCTCAAGTGCTTCTTACTGTTTGTTGAGACTACTTGACTTAAGCCAGTCCCTCGCCCCCCCCTTTCTATCCCCCTCTCTTGTCCCCATATCTCCTGCTACCGAAGCCTTGGGCAGCAGAGCGGGGGTGCCCCGCGGAGGAGCGCGGTGGCGGCCGCTGGGGGATGCGCTGTGCGCTTGGGAGGGCGGGGAGGAGGGAGGGGGCCGGGGGAGTCTGCCGGGAACAGCAGGGAGAGGAGGGGAGGGGGCAGGGGTCTGCTGTAGAGCCGTAGGTCTGTACTGCAAAGCAATGCATCACTGTGCCAAAAGAAACCTTTTCTCCTGTCCGGCAACTAGCATTTCGTGGGAAGGGAGGATATTAAATTATTTATAAAAGTAGTGTTTTTAACACAAAGAGAGTGCAGCTTTTTTAATTAATTATTGGAGGGGGCGGGAGAGGGGAAAGGGCTCAAGGAAATGTCAGGCGTTGTCTTCTGTACTGGCTGGCGTTCTACATTTATGGCCAAGACCACTGCTACTGGAAAGAGAAGAGTAATTTTTTTCGTATTTCATTTTTCTGTTTGTATGTAATATATGTGCGTGTGCATTTTATTGACGCTCGGCCACCATGTTTTTCCATTTTTTTTTTCCTTTCTCTTTTCCCCCGAATAAAAGCTGCCCCCTAAATAAAGGCGGTGTTAAGGAGAAGAGCGTGATGTCTGTGCTGGCGTGAGGGAGGGAAGCCTGTCGTGGGACAACCTTGACGGAGAAGCCTGGCTAGAGCCAAGGGGGCAGCAGGGCTGCTCGCCCTTCCATGCGCATCCCTGCCGGCGGGTAGAGGTGCCATCTATGAACCCGCCTTATTTTAGTGACGGGAGATGAGAGGTTCTCCTCTTGGGATGCCGCCAGTTATGAAAGTCTTCTGCAATTCCTCGAGTCAAATCAAATTTTCCCGCCGAGGCTCAGCCCTGCAGAAATTCTGGCGATTTGCAGGCGGAGAGATTTGCAGGCAAGCTGCCTGATTTAGGGGCAGCCTGTGAAAATCCTGTACATTTGCCTTTTTTTTTTTTTTTAATTCCGCCCCCCACGAAGGACAGCAGACGACGTGTAATCCTGTTGCCATCTCTCGGTCCAAGGGAAACTCGCTTCCGGAAGGTCGTTGGCACTACCGAGCTCCGGCTGCTTCTGGTGGAGGCATCCCCGCTGGCACCTACAGCGGGCAAATCCTCAGCGGCGTGAAGGCTGGGGAGTATCTGCTGGTAATAAAAAGTTTGCACGCGTTGCCTTCTCCCGGCCGGCTTTATGTTAAAGCTAATTCGTGTTGTCAGAAGTGATCGGCAAAGCCTCAGAAAGGCTAAGTTGGAAAAAGGAAAGCTTAGGGGGCTAACTGCCTGTGCTACTGAATTACAAATCAGTGTCGTCCCCGAACTCTAAGAGTTTATACAAATGCTGAAATGATCATTCGTTTGTTTGTTTCAATTAATACTTTAAAACGCATGAAAATCGGCGGGCTCTTTTCCCCTTCAAGCCTTCTGTAAGCACAGGTTACCTAAACAAACGATGACAAGGAGAATTTGGGGCGCTGAATGTTCTTCTTTCTAATTGTACGTATTTCGGACCTTGAAGTTTCTCTCCACCTCTTTTTCCCTCAGCGCCAAGATTCAGCCGCTGACTAGCTTCTACTCTGCTCTCAAAAATTATTCCAAATAGCAAAGGTGTGTTGTGAAAGGAGAGCTTCAAACAGAACCATCTGCGGCCGAAAACACCGACTTGTTTCAATACAGCTCACGCAGATTTCACGGTGTGTTTAGCTCAGACCATAACATCCATCAGAACATTGCGAGAGATTAGTGACTAATGTATGAAGTAATCCAACCCTTGAAGGAATTGGTTTTTATGTACACACTCGCATGCACTCACACACACACACACACACATGCACACAATTTCGACATCATTCTGCTTTCAAGGCTCTGTGCAAATATTAATCTACCCTTCCATAATCTGCTCTTTCCTCTGGCTTGTATTTTACCATTTCTTTTTTATAGGAGTCCACATGACCTGTCAGCATGCAACTCCTAGTATCTTTTGCTTTTGTCGATCTGTAAAGGTCTTATTTCAAGGTATGTTAAAGGCATCTTGATGGAAAGTGGAATTTGCTATTATAGCCACAAGTGTGTATTTTAATCGGATGTATTTAAGTGTGAGTAGGGATGAACTGTGTGTAAACATATGCCTAACAGGACGACATTGAACTTTTTACTTTTAGAAAATAAGTACATTAAAAAAGAAAAAAAAAGAAAGAAGAAAAAAGAAAGCCCGCAGAGTTCGAGATATCCCTTGTTAATAAGTATTCTACTCCGTATTTATCTTCTATGAAACTCGATTTTTGGATATATCGAGGAACGTATTTCGGCAGTACAGTAACAGGGATATCTGTGTCCTTGCGGTCCTTTCCTAGCCCTTGTTTGGATTTTCCCGGACGGTCGAGATGAGGAGTTAAGTGGTCCCCGATGCGGGGCGATGGGGGCGGGGGACAGGTATCGCCTGCTGTCCGGAGCCCGCTCGGCGGCGGGGCTGTGGGGCTTTCTCTTGCTGAAAGGTAGGGTCTTCTCCGCCTCCTTCTGCCTGAGTATCATCCTCCTAAGATGAGGAAAGGGACGAATTTCCCCCTGTTCACCTTTGGGTGGAAATTGCCCCATTCTCGCTACTTCTCAGACCACGCCGGCGCTTCCGAGCAAATGAACGCAAGGGAAGGAAAAAGCCGGCTGTGTGGATGCTGTCACCTCGCCCCGCGCACACGGCAGTGGCACCGCACGCAGCCCCGCCGGGCGGGCAGAGCGGCGGGAGGGACCGGCCCGCGGCCTCCGCCCGGCGCTCGGAGCGGACTCGGCCAAGAGGGGCGGCCGGCCCTGGTGCACAGCCATAAATCCGAGCTGTCAGCTGTGACAGACGGCTGCTGAAACACAGCACCTGTCCAAACACTTTCCAGCAGCAGGTAATCAGAGAACCGACACTTTACATTTTTGTGTGGAACAAGCGCATTAACCATTTCACAGACCTTCCCAAAACAGAGATGTTTGTATGTCTGGGTACTTTGTCTTTTTTAACGTCTAATAAATCAGGATGACAGAAGAGAGACAAAGCCCTTTGACTTGTGATATTTGACACATCGGCAGCAAGCCAACACTTCGGCGCCATGGCCTTTCAGCCCGACCAGTGTCTGCATCACCCACAGCGTGTTTGCTGAATGGGTGTAGTTTGTGATACTTGAGGGAGTTTTATACACTGCACAGGCAAAAATTAGGTCAATAGCACAGAAAACCTGGCAGGAAGAGGGAGCAAAACAAGTCTCTATCAGCGTGTGAGAGGACCTGAAAACATCCCATGCTGGTTGCTCCAACCCCACTGCAGTTTCTTCGTATGCCTGGTGGAAACAGAATCCTAAGCAGAATTGAACATGAATTCAGATTCAGACTGGATTCTGGTTTTGAGTGCTTTTTTGAGGAGAGATTTGGCTGTCCAAATAAATATATTTTCTTCCTGAGACTCTTTCCCCCTGATAACTGTTTCATCTCTTTCAAGGCTTTGAATGTTTCGCTTTAAAGAAAAAAAAAATCATGCCTGCCAATCAAAATATTTTCATCAAATATTTTGGGCAGCTGCTCCATATCCTGCCCCAGATATGGCAGATAGTGATTAAAATGGTTACCTAAATAATGTTGGTCCTAACCACTTTCCTAAACCTCTTCAAATTTTAACCTGCTGAGAAGCAGAACTGCATAAACTTTTCCTTGGTGGAATAGGACCAAACTAGTACAAAGGAAATTTAAGCAGAAGTTTGTGCACTTCAGGAATTAATGGCTGCCAAACATGAACTCACAGAAGAAGTATGCTTGCAAAAGTGATCTGTAGATAACAGCTTACATATATTACAGAGTCCATGCAGCCGGATAATACAATAATACTGTGCCTATTCTCCTTTATAGTGGAGGCAAAGTGTTTAACTCTTATATCTCAGTGGAGGCATGCCAGCAGGACATCATTTTGATTGTTATTTTCCCATCAGATGCGTTAACCCAAATTTTCACCAACCACATCTGATGAAGCCCAAAATTTGCTTTCAGCTTACTTTTCAAATCACTCATAAGATAGCATAAGCAGCCCATCGGTATCCATAACGCTACTCAGGAAGGAATCCACTGAAATCAGTAATTTTATTCAACAGTCATCTCAGCAGAGCAATGCTAGCTACAAAACTTGGTTCAACACGGACCTTTAGCAAATGCTTCTAAGCAAAAAAGTGCAGCCCTTGGTATCACAGTGATGCTGAGAAGACCGAAAGAAGTTAGATGGAATTGTGTCTTGGGAATTTGCAGGTTTTTTCTACCCCAAACACTTTTTCAAAAAGGTGATTCTTAAGAGCTGGATGTCTCAGGCACAAAAGACCCTTAACGAAACAGAAATTTCACCCAAGAAAACGCACATATGAAGGACTCAGATTCATAGGCCTTTCATTTTTCACACCATGCCTTAAGACCCCCAAGGTGAAACTTCCTACACAAGAGCAAGGAGAGAAACCACAGCCCTACATAGAAGGGTAGTGTTTCTAACCAAAGTCCAGATTTTGCACAGCTCTTCACTGGGCTGGGGGAAGTGTTTCATTTAATAACAGGCAAGAGAGTCAGTCCTTTTGTTGTGCTAGGCTTTTTGCCTTTTAATTCTGAAGTAGACAAAACCGAAGTTGAAATCCACCTCCAGCCAAATTCAAGGCACTAAGCTGTGATTTTGGCAAGAGTGCTTGTTGCAACTTTGCTGAGCACCACAGTAGCTCTTTAATGATGGGGTGAATATGGTTCCATCTTTCGTTTACATCCTGAAGAAGAAACATTTTCCTCTTGACTAAATTCTCCTGTCTTCATTGACTCTCAGAAGTTTCAAAACCAGTTTCAGAGAAGACATCTACAGAGTGCAAATACCCCATCATAAAATCAGACAAATGATTGCAGAGCCCCTACTCCTTTTTAAAGATCCAAACATATTAATGCATCATTGTTCAGGTTATCTATTGATAACTTCAGAAAGCTACTAATTCACATAGTCTCCAGCCTTGCATAGGAGATAAACATTGCTGTTGCCTTCAGGAAGTTATACCTCCATACATCTTGATAGACTAAGTATTTGTCCTCTTTTCCAAAGCCAGAGGGGGAGAGTATGAGGAAGGATTGAGAGAACACATTGTCATTACACGTTTGTGTTCTTGCACCATGCTATTGTTTTCCTTGTTATGACCTGTTTCAAAATTTCAGACCTCTTTCAAGCAGCATGGCACACTAATAGCCTCCTTTGCTAAGGGGAAAAGCAATGTTTTTGTGGGTTCTATCCCCTCCTTAATAGCAGAGAACATTCAAGATGGAGCAATACAACTCCACTCTTCAGTACAAAGTCTTGAGCAGAGTATGTGGGACCCAGGACCACAACGTAGAAAAACATGTAAGAGTGGAAAAAATAAGCAAAATAGGTGACACCTAATTTTCCAGATTCCACTGTCATTGCTTCCTGATCGTAATTATTCATGGAGCAGATGTTTAGAAGCAGTATGTGTTCATAAATGTTTTAATAAGTGTATTTAGTTGGTTTAGGGTCCAGTGGGTTTATTTTAGCTGTGTTTGTACTCCTGTTGGCATTTTAAGTAATAATTTGGTACTGGAGTATAATGCCAATAGCATCTGACAGTCAGCTAGTAACCCTTCACATAAATAGTGTACTTCATGTTTATCCTTAATATTGCTAAAGTATTTTTAGTCCACTGTCGAGAAACAGTGTTAATGAATAACATATCTCAGCCAAACTGGGCTTAACTACACATATTCTGTGGCTCCATGAGGTATTCTGGGTTTCCTCAATGGGAGGACTCTTCAACAAGACTGCTTCTGTGAAATTCATTTTTTATTTGGTAGATCTTTAAGTTACCCACCTTAAAGATCTTAACGTTTCAGCAGAAACCTGTGACTCCAATTTCCTGGCCTACTACTTTATTCAGTAGCTGTTACAAACAGGCAGATGAACTTTAACATTCCAAGTAAAAGTTATCAATCTTACTTGAAGATTTGAAAAGACAATCTTCTGTAAAACCTCAGAGATTACCTGTGGTATTTCAAACCAGATATATGACGCCAAACTATTTCAGTTCCTTCCACAGCATCTGCTTTTGAAAATCACAGCATCTTTCTACAGAAATAGCTTCACTAGGTTTCTAATAAGGATGTATAAAAATGTGGACATGGAAGTCTTCTGGAATTGCCCAGTTAACTTTCCCTCTAGTGCAGTTTCTTTCAGTTTATTTTTAATCACTTATGAATCAAGGCAGTATGTAGTAGCTATGTTTAAAGCATCTTAAGCAATGAGGAAGAAACCTTACAAAAATATAGTTTTCTTTGTGAGACAAGTTAAGTTGCATAACCGGGTGATAGCAGATTTTTAGTATTATTCCTGAAACAAGCGTCTAATGCGATTCTCTTTCACTATCAAGCAACTGCTCTTGCTCTGGGTACTTCACACAGCCATCTTCAATAGAGAGGTGTGTGCTCAGTACTCATCCTCATACAACACCGAAGTAATTCCCCTCACTTTGGCATACACAAGCCTTAATTAGTTGTATGTTATCATCACATTCCCCATTAATCATTTAGCAGAACTGTACAGGTGTACAGCAGCAACTTTCCCAATTTTTTCCTCGTAAGTCAGTCCAGGAAGCCCCCAAGTCATTTCTGCGTTTCTCTGAACTTCTCTGGATCATCTCCTTCTGACTAACCGTAAGAACATGGCAAAGGCATAGCTTTCTGTGTCACAATACCTGGAGTCATATCAGGTTCTTCCCACGCCCCCCAGCTCCAGAAGAAGAAGGTTAGAAAAGGACAAAGAAGTTATAAATTATATTCAAAGCAGCCAGGCTAACACACGATAGCAGAGTACAGACTGCAGTTACTCAATCTTCTCAGCAATAACCCCCCCAAAAAGCCCCTTCAGTGTAACATCTCAACAACGTTGTTTAGTCAGAGAAACAGCCTTCCTCTTCCACTTCCCTCTGCTCCCTTATCTTACCTGCTCTTATCCAAAGCTATCCTTAAGGAAACAGAAACAATTTTGCCCTTGAATCTAGTCTTCAAAACACTGAGCACGAAAAGACAGAACTTGCCACAGACTCTTCTGATGCCTAGCATCCTCTGCTAAGAGGACTTTGCCTCAAATCACTTACAGACAGCATCTCTTCTTCCAGATCCTAAACTGGGAAGATAAAGCATATAAACTGTGTTTTGCCTGGTCAGAGTTCCTAAACCAGAGCTCACTCATCCTGTATCAAAGTCACTGCTGAGACTTTTGGCCAAAGCAAAATTAAAGTATAGCACTGATCAAGCCATTTCCCGAGGAAATTGGGCAATTCTTGGGTCTTCCACATCTGGCAAGATAAAGCACTTGTCAGAGCTCCCAAAGAAAATTCTGGTTAGAATTTTCCTGTTCCACAGGAACTAGGGTCTGCTCCCAGTTTCTTTATTCCATACAAAGGAGATTGGTTTTATTCTTTGCTGGGAGTAAGTTTCCCCCATCCCATACTGTTACCAGTGTCTGCAAGAGAGAATTTCCTCTTTGCAGTATTATTTCTAGCACCACAGATGAGAGGTTCAAATCTGAGCTGGTGACTTGACACGCTCAGCATATACTATCATCTTGTTATTGTAATATCTTCCTCTCCATTTCAAACAACCAGAGCAAGGACTGTAAGGTTACCCAAACTTATTAATTGTTTGCAGCAGGATGATTTATGTTAGACACTTTTTTGTTCCTTGTACAACTGAAATCTCAAGGCCAAGAGATCCTCTGTGTGAAAAGAAAGTGAAAGGTATACATTTTCATAGCTTGATTTAAATGTTGGGGAATTATGCTGGGGTTTCCTACAGGGCAGAGATGACTCCTTAAACTGGGAAGCAGCTGAAGCATCCAGAAGTCAATCAGGTCACCCACAGGTTCGGGAACACTGCAGTGGTGCCAAAGGCCTGTTAGTTGGAGGAGTAAATCTGTATAATGGAGAAGAGCATGGGATATAGTTCTAGAGCTAGTGTTTGTGCTAATTAACCAAAGCTGTAGTTTACTGTCTTACTCTAAGAGACCATAAATTTTTATTCAGGTCACAGTGTGGTATTAGCAATTCGTAATTATTTTCACATATATGTGTGTTACATTAAAAAAAGCCCCTACAGTAAAACATCTTAAAGCAAATAAATTAAAAACTGGACCATTGTACACCATTATATTAGTGCCTTTTAATTCAGTGCACAAATCACTGTAGTGAACTATTTAAATTAAAGGACCACACTCCTTTTCTTCCTGTAGGATTCCTGCATCATCTGATATAACTAGTTGTTGTGGAAGGGGAAGTGTCCTGTGCAATTAAAAGGAAAATTGTTCTCAGGGCTCTGACACAGTGGAAGTCAGGAGGTTTAATCCAAGTGAGAAAAAGAACCTCTGGAAAAGAATGAATATTTTAAATATTTAAGTCATCGTATTATAGATGTGCATGTACATGGGAGAACTAAAGTCTTTAATTCTTTTCAGCCAGCTTGGTGTCTGGATATATAGAAACCTATTGTAAACCAAGGCTTTTTTTTTACATTTGGAGTACTTCTGGTAGTTAGTTTTATTAGGAACACAGGCAGTTGCTACTTTACCAGAATCTGTTCTAATAGAGGGGACACTGCATTTGAAAAGCAGGGCTCCTTGTGAAATTGCACATCCAGTCACAGTATCCTTTAAGAAATGAGGTTTTGCAATTTCTGAGGAGTCACACGCACCCAGACTTGAATCTAACTCAGATAATAATCTAAACCATGGGACCCTTCCCTTTGGCACAGTTCTGCTCTTCCTTACCAGAACAAGAAGTCTGGCTTAACAGGCTGGTGCCTACAGGTCTCCCAGAAGCGATGAGGTCTGACAAAACTGCATCATCATATTCATTCTTATTTAATTGCTTGCAAAACAGGATTGAACACTGCTTGAGTTCAATTTATTTTGGTTGGTTGCTTTTGTAAGCACCATCCATCCACATCCTCTGACACAAAGCCAGCAAGTAACATCCTACGATCAGGGATTGTGCCAATAGCCTGGATCTGTCAGCCATCTCTACACAAAGTGCAGCGCAGGAGTATTACGGGGATCTCCATCACGAAAAGAAGGCTGGTGGTGTACACTTATTACTAGAGTACGTTCCTCAAAGTGGCACATGCCTACACAGTTTCTATTGATAGCAGTCACATCTGAGCTCATACACACAAGCCACAAAAGCTTGCAGACAATAAAGAAAACCTCACAAATCAATCATTGTATTTTATCACTTCATAACAACTGTAAAACACTTGAATTGTATGGATATTGCCCCTCAAAAGGGCTGGGTTAGGAATGGATGCACAAAATGAGCTCGCTTCTATTTGTTTGATAAGTTTCCTATTCAGTGGCGAGAACAGACTGAGAAAAACTGAAAACATATGTCCATATATTGACTGAGAAGTATGTTTTGTTTAACTTCAGCCTCAAAATTTCATTTCACAATGGGGAAAAAAATAAAAATGGGGCATTTGTTTTCAAGATATGCACGTATCTATCTACATGACAGATGGCTCCAGCTGATTTCAGCAGGAGTTCTCATGGACATTAAATATCTCAGTCATTCAGTACTTGCTGGGAGTGGCTCAAAACCCAGCTGAGCCAGGAACTAATGTGAGCAGCTATACATTAATCTCAATTGCTATTCTATAAATAGTCTGGGAAAGAAGGTAATGGGAAACCCCAGCCAAATTGAGCAACCAGAGGCATAAAGGAGTATTTTTGTATCCCCTACATTTTCAAAAGGCCAAATAGGCATTCAAATTAGAAGGCTCAAGCACTGACATCAAACTCTGTTTTGAGCAAGAAGCTTATTTTGTCATAAAGCCAAAAAATCATAAAACTCATTTTTATCTGATGGTTTGTTTTGTATTTTCATATTTTTCTGTCGCATTTCTTTAAGCTTTCCTTGTAAGAACCAAATTTGAGATCTTAGGGCACTGAACAGGTTGATTACTGGCATAGTAACTGTTTTCCTGGATCTTCAACTTATTTCAAAAAACCTTAAGGCCACAACTGCAGTAAATTTTGAGGAACCAATGGGATTTCAGGGTGCTGAGCTTACCATGGGCCAGCTGCATCCAGTTCTTCTGAGGTTCTCAGCATGCAACAGAGAATTCAGCCTCATACAATGCCACCCAGAACTACATGCAATGCCATCCTTACCATAGATAGAAGCATTTTCACTCCAGTGGTAGGTGAAATCAATGAACAACACCTGGAATGTCTGACAGACCAGGTCTTGCAAGGGCACATCCCCTTAACGGGCAGAACAAAACCCCTTAAGCCTTCAAAATACACACTAATTCTTCAGGGAGCGTCATGATAGGCAGGAGTTAGTCAGGTACTCGTGAACAAGGACACATCATTCTTCAGCAAAGTAGGGGAAAGTTGCTCCCACATCTATGAGAACTGGGACCTTGGAGACAATCCTGAGGTACAGAGAGTCATGGATTCATGTTGTTCCAACCAAAATTATTCCACAGGATATCTGCAGAGATAGAAGCTTTGTCCAAGCCCTGCCAATCCCTGCTGCCTTTCAGGACGATCAACTGCCAAACACAGCAGCAACTGGAAGGAACCTGGGAAAGGAGGAGGAAACAACTTAGTCTCCTGAAGGTCTTGCTGCAGCTCTGCCTGACACCATATCAGTCACAAGTCTAGAGGTTTATAAGTTTCCAACCTAAACACTCTTATCGCCATGTATAGCTCTGAGCCCTGGGGGTTCCCTTCTGCCCATCAATGCATAGATATGTTATCATCATTTGTTATCATGTAAACTCAACTACTGTTCAAGTTGCACTGATGTGTGATAACCGTACAGTGTTGATCATCCATATCAGGTGGAAAACATACCCGAACTCTGAGGTGTTTATGTGTACACACTGGGTGGAGAAGCTTGACTTGTGGCCCCGCTTGCATAAGGCTCTCTCCTTTCTCTGTTAGTTCTACAGACTGAACATAGACAAAAACTCAATATTTTACTAGAATTAATGTCTTTTCATTAAAATAAAGTTATGGTGAGAACAAAACCAGAATCTGATTTTCAATCAGGAAGGGAAAAAAAAATCTTATTTGAAATTATTCACATTTCAACTTTAATTTGGTTTATTTTTCAGAGACCTGATCAGCACTGTCAAACATAGTACTACTTTTCATTTGCTTGATTTACTCCAGTACCTGCTTTACTAGTAATTCCACACAAAATAAGGAGAAAAAACAATTTTTAATGAATATCATCTGCTAAAAGTAATAGCAAAAAGCCCATCAATATGCAATCTGAATAATACATCAAAATTTTATCTACAGATAAAATCCTCAATTATTTGGCAATTCATCATTTACACTTATATAAAAAACCATGACATTTTTATGGCTGCAGAGATAAATACAATTTGGTATTCACTGAAGTAACAAGTTTTTCTTGGTGAAAAGCTGTATAATATGACAGTGTAGAAACATGGATTAAATTTGGCTACATTTGCACTATGAACACAGGGCTCAAAACTAGAATAAAACCAGGTCTTAAACCTCCAAGTTTCACTGATATAAATGGGAGCATGAAAAAGAAATGTTTTTTATGAAAGGCTTGTAGAGCCAGTTTGTTATTCTGCAATCAGAGGAAGACCTGCATGCAACAGAGAAGAAGGAATCCATCCTTTTGATGTGGGAAAGCAAGGGAATGTCTGTTTCTGGACAGTAGCATCCACCTGCACCACAAACGGCAAAGGTGACTATGCTGTTCACCACCCCAGGGGCCCATATGCTCCACTTGAACCTGTGAGTTCTGGCAACCTTTCCCAGCCTGTACCCATATGGGATGCTGAAAGACCCAAGCAGGGCAGACAGGCTTGCTGGACTACCACCAGCATGTCCTGCCAGGTGAATTACCTCTACCCTGGCTGCTCTGTCCACAAGAACTCCAGCACATTCCATGCAGCTCAAATACATCTTACTGAAAGTCCAAATTTGCAACCAACCTATATAGAGCTTTCCAACCGACCTGTAATTGGTGGAAAAATACCATGAAGAACACCAAGCCAGATTGTGAGAATTGTTATGCATATTTTCATGGGAAGCCATGTAATTCCAGAATCCCTTCAGATATGTCCAACAAAAAAATCTGCCTGTCCTATATCAAAGAGAAAGTTTGGTTGGCCCAAGGTCCTGTCTCCGGTACACCTATTCTCCCTTGCTTAGGGAATGGTCAACAGCAGGTAAACATAGTCCCAAAATATTTCCTAATTCAGCCTGAAGATTAGGATATTCCTAAATCAAAACAAGATTTTTATGCTTAATAGCCCTGAAAAACTTTTCTTTAGCAAATTTGTCCTGTCACTTTTTGAGCCCATGCCAACTTTTTCAGTTCAATTTCAGGGTCAGATTCATGTCATGTGAAGAAACACCTCTTGCTATTTTGTTCTGAAAGTTCTCCTGGTAACAGGCCACTGGATCACCAGTAGTTGTCATCTGGGAGAAAATTGCAACCATTGCCCTAAGATCTTTGCTCACAACTTCAGACCTGCATTAAATCCCCTTATGGCAAATCTCTTGCAGAGTTATAATAAATTCATCCCTCATCCTGATCATACTTGTGAACCTTATTCTACCTTTACTGTACCTTGCTTTGAGAAGTAGAGGTGGTTGGCAAATGTGTGTGTGGGGGAGGCCTCCAACCACAGACAGGATTTGAGAGCTGAGTAACCATGGACTATATTATCCAAACACAAGTCAACTGGTAGTCATGAACAAAATATCTTTACTAGTTGCTACTATTTTCTCCAAGTGCAGCTCAGTCTTGTGAGATTTTTGTTTTTCATTAGAAAAATCAAAGCAGCACTCCTGTGTGGCAAGTGTTGTTTCAGAGCCTACCTGAAGCTTTTTTTTTTTTTGTCACCATTAAAATTGCTGCATATCAAAAGTCCAGATGTACTCCAGCTTTGGTAGGTAAGATTGAACCTATGTACACCATCAGTATTGAGCTGTGTAGCTCTGTCTCTCTGTCTTTGTGTAAGCAGCGTGTAGATCATGCAGCACACTCTGTCCTCAGGTCACTGTGAAGACCACAAAAGCTGGTGGAGGAGGGTGAGGTTAACAATAAGTCATGCTTGAAACCCCTCCAGGCAATCCCCCACTGCTCAATCCATACCAGGATCTTTCAAAGTTGCACATTCCATTCTTGAAACCTCGTCTACCACATATGTAAGCAGAAGCACTGGGCTGCCAAAGACTAACTCCAGTTTCTACACAAAAGTTTTCTGGTTTTGATCTGTTCTTCTGACCCTAAAGACAGACCGCAAATGTCTTGAATAAGTAACTGGAAGTTTTTGGGTTTTGACTAGCACTGGCAAAGAAAGATTTCATGGTTAAGCAGGATGGGGCAAAACCATCAGAAGCAAGAGCTATACTGTCTACCTTTCTCAGAGCAAAGGGCCAAATTCTCTGAGTCCTTTCTATGAGCCTGGATACTTTCTGCAGTCAGAAGACTTCCTCTGTTTTAATAGTCTTTGTCTAGAGCTTTAGTCTTAGTAGGTAAAACCACCATCTTTAAGAGTGACCTATATTTTATACAAAAGTATTCTTTACGTCAAACCTTCGTGCCCACCACTGCCCAATCTGCTGAGAAGCAGCAGTGCTGTGTATTCCTGATTATCTAGTAAAGCACGCAAGGAAAGCTTTGGAAGAGCTTTCTATTTCATATTTTTATCTGTGAATGAGCCAAAAGGTATTAAAACAAGGAAAAGCACTTTCAGAAGAACAAATCATCCATCACACCTTTCCCCCTTTCCCCCGACAACTACTTTTGTTTAATACTAGCTTCAGTAACAACAACAACAAAAAGCTCATTACAAATTACCCAAGCTACAAGATAGCTTAAATATTAACAAGCATGTAAAGCCACTGGGGGTAAGAGCCTGGAGCTGTATAATAATAAAGCAAGACTCAGCGAGATTCTGTAATTATTTGTTACACAACCCAAGAAACTAGCTAGAGCATTTCTAAGATTACACACCTCGCTTAGGATGCCTACCCATGCCAGAAATTACATAAGGCTTTTATAACATAATCATTTATCATTAAAAAGGCAAAACAAAGGGTCATTATGACCAGAGGTGACAATCCAAGAAATAGTTTACTTAGGACCTGATCCAAGGCCCATGATAGTGATTTGCATACATTTCAACATGCTTTGGATCAGACGCTGAGTATTTTCCATGTTCCCTTTTTTGATTCTGTGGAACTAAAGGACTGGAGCTGTAGAGGAAATTAAAGCAGGCATATGTTCCTGTCAGAGCTGAGAAATCAAAGCTGGCACTGATTTTGGTGGTGGTAGCATCTGTTTTCCATCCTTAGAGCAGAAAAAAAAAAGAAAAAAAAAAAAGGCTGGCCATCAATTCAGATTCCCAAATATAGGTTTGAATGCTTTCTAGGTACTTCACTTCTGGAAATTTTGACCTATGCAGACAGCCATAACAACAGTTGCAGGCAGCATCTGAAGCAGTTCAGATACAAGAGGATATGTCTATCCCTAGGCACTTTTATGTCAAGAAAAATGCAAAATACATGACCAGCTGTACTGTTATAACAGGAAAATTACATCTGCAGCATGGAAATGGAGTCCTCAGCTATAAGTCTAGCTCTATCCATCAGGAAATCCTTTTGGATAAGAGCGGACACCCTAGTGAGACACATTATCTGTAAAGTTGCGGGTGAGAACTCTACTTGTTCCCTTCCTCCAGACATGTTAAGGACTGTGGAGAGCACACAGCTCAGTGGGGAAATACTATGAGCAAAAAGAAAAAAAAATAAACAAAAAATAATTCTCCAACATATAGTCATATATATTGACCTAGAAAACATAAGACTCCTGCATAAGAAGCAAAACAAAGACTCTTTTTGTATGGGTTTTTTGGTTTGGTTTTTTTTTTTGATACTGTGTCTTAGTGTGAGGTGTGAAGTTACTCTCACCATTGGTAAATGGCAGAGTTGCCAGATGGATCTAGTCTTTGACATTCCCAGTACCACCT
>VYZQ01055548.1:69398-79805 GCA_013400655.1 Mystacornis crossleyi
GTCTCTTCCATAGGGATTAGTTTTTTGCTGGATGTTAGCAGTGTAATGCAGGTATACTGTGCCTGTTAGAACTCCTAACAAAAATAGTTAATTCTTTCCTTTCCTTCTCTCCCCACCACCTCTTACCCCCCGCCCAATAATTGAAGGACTTGGTGAATATTATTTGCAGAACTCTTTATTTAACTTCAGATGTTTATGCATTTGGAAAATGCCAAATACCTCAAGATGATGAACAGTAAATGTAGTTTTGCACAGAACTGGGAGCAGAAAAGNCTCCAACATATAGTCATATATATTGACCTAGAAAACATAAGACTCCTGCATAAGAAGCAAAACAAAGACTTTGAATTGACTTGACAGGGTACAATCTGCAGGATCAGGTTCAAAAATATCTCACTGTGGAAGTGCTACTCTGCAGCAGTTAAACTTAATTCATGCAGAGTCAACAAATGGGCGGAGGAAGAAAAATCACCTCAGAATACAACAGGAATCTAGAGTCCTGAAATTTGGGGTGAATGTGGACAGGGCCCAGTTGTTAATTGTTAAATTTTCCTAAAAACTCAACAACCATTAAATGAGGCTTACAGGATCCAGGTGCTTTGTTTTGTTCCAGAAAAAAAGTTTAATAGCTCTCAGGGAAGTCTCGTTGCAACTGATCAAGACAGTCCCTGTGGGCCGACTAACCTGGCATTTTGCTTGGTTTCTGTGCCTCGAACTTGTTTGCGACATCCACATCTCCAGATCCCAATCTGACAGTAACACCAGTCAGGACTGAAGAGCACCCTTGGTCTCTCCAGGTTTATAATTCCTTTAGCCAACAACTCTCTCAGTGTAGTTTGTAGCCCTAAGCCCGGCATCAACCAAGAGCTGCAGAGTGTTTCTCCAACATACACTTTGCCTTTCCACAGACACTGTCTGGTAAATTAATCAGGTCAACACTAACAGTGGGCACCTCTCAGTAGGGCACAATTTCTCCTTGTTAACTGCTTTTTAGATAGAAGGACTCATAGCGCTGAACAGCCAAGGGTCCCACCAAAGCAGCCAAACTCCATTTCTAAATCCTTTTAGCAGGAACTTAGCAGAGCAGAGACCAGTAGCACAAGGAGGTGCTGGTCTGCATGCCTTGACTTTTGTCTGCCATAGGTCTGGGGACTGAATCTACCAACGACTTGCCCCAGAGCTCACCTCTGCAGAGCTACTGGAGGTGCCCCATCTTCTGGTTCTGTGATGCCCAAATCTGACCCAGCAAATGTGGTACCTGTGCCATGCACCAAGCGAAGTCACTTTTCAATCAAGGATCAGACCAAAAAACTTCACATCCACATAAACCCCAGTGAAGAGGAGATTCTTCTCTTTCCCCTACCCAAATAATTAGTGTGTCAATTTGCCTTTCCCAAGAGCCAGTCTTCCGTGTTCTTCAGCAACAGTCCCTGGACATGCTAACCCTTTTCTACAGAGACTGCAAATCTCAGATTCAAAGCTGTCCCTTTTCTATCATACACTCTTACAAAAGGAGGGACTAGTCCTACAGAACATATTTGGCCCTCATTCTATTCTTGAGGCACATGCTTTCAAATGAAAGGATAAGACAGAATTTGATATTACTTCTTGGACACAAAGCTAAACATCTTTTAATATGAGGGAATTTGTAGGAAAAGGCACTTTCTAAGCCAGGGTGGATTCAGCTTTCAGTAGGAACATCAGCAGCCCTTACAAACCTTGTGTCTCTTAGATCTACTTGGTAGGAGCAGACACATTACTATTAGAACTGACAAAACACCCACATTATTCTTTCTCCTCCATTAGCCTGAGCAACAAGGATCAACACTAGCATCTAAAGAGTTTTGTCTTAGTTTGGAGCCAGGTTGCTGGCTTTCTCTTGACTCCAGTTTCTACAACTGGTGATTGGCATACCATTAAGAACAAAAACGAAACAGAGCCTTTGTAGACGTGTGCAGATAATCAAGGCAACACTGCAGCCTGCAGGTGTCTTTTAAGATAACACTAGGACACACCTGGATATTCCTCGGTTCTCCACTCCCAGAGGACAACACACTGGCAGTGACAGACTAGAGGATCTTCTGAAGTCCCTTTAATTGGGTATGTATTAAGTAGNAGAAACAGACTTAGGACTGAAAAGGAACGCACAAGTGGGGACCAAATCAGCTAACACTCATTACTTTCTTTGATTTAGAAGACAGATACCTAGTTAATCAGCCTACCCACTAATCAGCCTGGTGAGGGCAGCTTTTTTCAAGTCTATTGTCCCCTTCCATTGCTTTAATATATGACTCTCCTTGGAGCTCAGGTGCTTTACTACCACTATTTTCAAGCTATTTCAGGTGATCCTCTTCACTTAAATTACCTTAGAACTTCAGATCCTTTGTGAGCACCTTCAAATAAGAGCTAGAAATATCATCATCTTCTGCTGCTTTCTCCACATTCCTACAATTAAATGTTCTCAGCACACTCCAAAGTTTTGATAAGTTTTATCCTGTAATATTTTTTAATAAAAACTCCTCCATGAACTGCCTTTTAAATCCTTCTAACAGTTACTCAAAACCAGATTCTCCTCTAACTCCTCTATTCAGTTTTGTGACGTCAGAAGATTTATGTATCTTTACTTTTATTTCCCAGAAGCATCCAGTAAACTAGATACTCATCCCTTCTTCTCTGGAGAAAGTCTAAAATTGTTGGCTTGTACTGCAATTCTTCTCTTTTGTTTCCCTGTGTCCCTTCCACAGCAATTTATTCTGATATAGCAGGCAGAGAATCCATCTGCCAGGTTTCTGCAATACCTCTTATAACTTATATTCGGCTGTGGTCTAAGGCTTTGGACACTTTTTTTTAATTACCACACCCTTAGCATTAGTGTAGGGAGAGGCCAAGTAGTCACTTCACTGCTCTAATATTCTCAGTCCTGTTTCTCTGA
This sequence comes from Mystacornis crossleyi, assembly GCA_013400655.1. Taxonomy (NCBI): domain Eukaryota; kingdom Metazoa; phylum Chordata; class Aves; order Passeriformes; family Timaliidae; genus Mystacornis; species Mystacornis crossleyi. The sequence goes on from VYZQ01055548.1 coordinate 72,331, forward strand.
TGGCTTTTATAAGTCTCCCCATTCTACCCCCAACAGGTGTCAGGATACTCATTTATCTGCGGACTCTTAAGAAAAGTCTTTCCAAGCCTAGTTCTGTCGTCTATCTAGAAATGCTTTCTCCATGCTTAACTAACTGGACATCATCTTCTACTTTCTCAAAGCACACAAAGTTCATGACCAGCAGACACAAAGAAACTCTATCTGGTCCCTTTTCTCAGCCACACATTCTGGCTGTGCAATACCTACCTCTGACACCTACCTGTTCCTGCCTGACTCTATAATTATAAGGTGAGGAGTTGTGACACCCCCAAGCCCCAAACTTATGTCCCATTTGGGTAGGGTCACACTTGGCTGTGGTTCCTCTGCACTAACACAAGAAAAAGCAGTCAGAGAAACACTATCACAATTCATCTTCCCGTGACGTCTCTAACTTAAGCACTTCCTACTGCACAGAACAACAGGGGAAGCAGTCCGAGGACCATTTCTGTGCCACTCAGAAACTTGCCACGGATCATCAACAACCTCTCTGACCACCAGTAACCTCTCATCTCTCAATATTTTAGACACTGCACTCATGGCACCTGCTGCCTTTTCTTCCAGAAAAAGTCCTTCACAAGCTCACATACAAAATCACAACTTGCCTTATCCACACCCTCTGCCTCATTTGCTTTTTATTAGCAGCATATTGATAAAGAATCACACAACTTTAACTTCAAATATACCAAGAACTAAGCCACAGGTTACAAAAGCCAAACAACAATAAGGTTCAAGCATACACTGGATCACTTTCTGTTAAAGATGACAACTTCTTTCCTTCTCTCTCTCCCAGGTTTCCCAAAAGGGATTGGAACAACTCACACCACAGCTACTCATCAAATATTTAGTTGTTCTAAAAACCACATAGCAAGTGTTACAGCAACCTCCCTATTTGCAAACCACAGAGAACACCCAATTATGGCTACTACCTCAACCTATGGGCCACCCTCGTTTTTCTGGTTGCCTTAATCAGCAGTATATTGAAAGGAACTGTGCTGCTCGGGCTCCGAGTATTTGCATGCACTCAGCCTGGCCTTACATTTCCTCAGAACAGCAGGCAAGTGTTGGTCATCCTTCAGGTGGTCTCTCATGTTTATACAAGCATGGGTTTGGGGTGGATGTTAGGTCTGTTTTCCCCAGTGTAGTTCTTAGTGCCATTGGTATCTCTCCTGCAGCTGTCTGACATGGGCACAATTGGAAGTGATGCGATGGGCATTAGTTATTGGAATGGTTTCTACTTTGTCATTTTGTCTACTTTTTCTACATGTGGATGGTTCCCTCGCACTACGTGCTGCTCATGCCAGTGGTGGTTTCCAGGATGAGTTCCAGGCATGCACAGAAGGAGGGAGAGAATACGAAGCCATGACAAAAAAAAAGAATGGTGTGAACCTCATAAGTTCAATTTATTATATATGTTTTAATATTCCAGTAAGAATTCCTTAACTTTCTGTACCCTTGAGGTAGACATAAATGTTTTGGAAATCCATGTGATTTTTCAGCCTCTCCAAAACTGTCCTCTTCTGGCCCAAAATTTCACCATGCACCTAAGGCCTTTCTTACATATAATGTTTGAGTGTTAATCTGTAAGCAAAGTCATGTGTGATTTCTAACATTATCCGCGTGATATAAATGGGCAAGAAAATATAGTAGGAGTGTTAAGTGTTCGTGCTATGCTGTATTTTCAATGAACAGCAGCCAAAGTTAAGATTGAGTTTGAGTATTGCATTTAAGAGCAAAAAGCCATCGAAATGTCACTCCCTTCAACCAGAACTAGGACATTTTTATGATTATTACTACTTTAGAAGTAAAAAAGTATTGTTGGAGGTTCTTCCTTGTTTCTCATACTCAGTCCAAAGCTGTTGACATCAGTGGAAAGTTTCCAGTTTAGAATATGAACTTGGTCGCTCTTTTACAGGTATATTTTTATTGAGAGGAAACAGAAGGTAAAATACCTGTGAAGAGAGTGAAATTACCTCAGTGGAAGTACACTGGGGTAAACAGGCATAAAGTAGTTCTTAATGAAGCCCCAAAAGGGCCCTCAGTAATGCAAGTGAGCTCTTGCAAAGGAACTTTTTTGCTGGTCTAGGAAGAAGAGCAGAATGTAACACCCACTCCTGCACTTCATAATAAAACCCTCTTGAACCCCAAAACTGCAGAAGACAACAGAGATGTTGCCTGTCTTTTGACAGTGTAATGCTGACACCTTCCACAGCCATCCACATGGATAGTGTTATCTAGCTAGAGACAGTTTCTGTGCTGAAGGACTCAGTCCAAATAGGTAGGACAAAATGTAATAACATAAAAGCAATCTTCTTATCCTCGTTTTATGGGTAGGAAACAGAGCTCTGAAGAAATTAAGTGCCTTGCTGCTCAAAGCCATACAGGAAATCAGTGTCAGAGGAAACAAATTCAAACCTTAGTGTCATGGTAGTTCCTTCCTCTTGATACCACTCTGACCATCAGGGCTGCTTTCAATTAAGTCTTTTATTGAGGACATCTCTTTCCAGCTATGCAATTATTTTATTGCATATCCCACATGGTGGACCTGTAGAATACAAGTGTCTCCAGCCAGGTTCTTTACTGTGTTTTATGAACCCTAATGAGCCCCCCCACGGAAAGCCAAAATACCTACACTGAGGGGGAAGGGAGCAGGGAAGCAGAAATAGCAGCATTGTATGCAGCTTTTAGTGTGCGGTCCAGGCTCATGGAGTGGTGCATAAACAATCTGATTTGCCACGTTTAAGGACAGGCACAATTTTAGGAAATCTAAACACCCTGTTAGCCTACTGACCTCTAGATAACCTGCTTCAGCAACAATGAAACTTACAGTGTGCTGGGGATGTGAAGTGGCAACACTGGGAAGATGCTTTGCTGCCATAGGAAATGGGCCAAGGAAAACTCTGTCACCATTCTGATGTTCGTTTGATGAGTCTGTAAAAGGAGAAGAGTATCAGCTTGCTAAAAAAACTGTTTCTTGACAGAGATTTGCAGTGAATTTTTCTGCCCCAGCAGCATTAGCACTGAGAAGTGGTGCTGCCTCCACTTGCCTTGATCCTCTTACCAGAGAACTCTGCTTTTCCACAGAACAAGGTGAAATGGAATCCAGAGAAAAAGTAGCTCCATGTTGTCCACAGCTTTTCAACCTGGAGGCACAGAGTGAGTGTGTAAGTCAAGCTCTTCTGCCTTAGGTATATATAGTCTCAGTGTGGAATATGGTAATTCGTACCAGGGATATCAGAAACATAAGCACAGACATAGAATTGAAAGTGAAGGGGAAATTAGGGTCAAAAGCAGGAATGGCATTGTTTGCATGGTTATTTGACAGCAGCACACATTCAGTAAGCAGCTGACTGTATAAATACCTTCAGTTCCACTTGCCTATATTTCTTTTTCCCGTGCACAGTCAAGTGTTGGTCACACTGTACACTAAATCCTTTCTGTGAAGGGATGTTACACAGTGAGGATGTGATGCCATTTGCATTTTTCACCTAGGCATGCAGTCTGCTTGCATTTTTTGAAGTGCTTTCTTGGCTAATTCAACTGTCCCCACCCTTTAGCTAGTCTACTGCTCAGAAATCTAAGTTGAAGTAACTTGCCCAGTGACAATGCAACAGACAGAAGGGCTGTTTCTTCATTTTCTCTAACCAGGATCACTTCTAGCTGCTGGGAACAGCTCTAGTGATTAAAAGGAGATTGCGTGCATCAGTATTTTATCTAGTTCAATTTGTTTGTGTTTTTAGAGCCTGAACTTACTGTGGGAAAACTGAGGAGCAAGAAAGAGCTTTAGAGCTGCATCAGCTTTGTGGTGGAATACGTAGGAACCCAGAACAGCACTGTTGTGTGGGCTCACCACAGCCGACCTAACTTCACAGTGCGTGAAGAGAAACACAGTCAGGCTACATAGAATAGTTCCACTGCAAGCCTATCTCTGCCTGTCTCTAATCAATCTTTTAAAAAAATCATTTGACTCTTTCTCCTCCCAGTCCTTGCTTGTGACGTACTGGGGCTTTGTCACACCCAGCACTTGGATAAATAAAATCCCCACAAACGGATCATGTAGGAATAGAAACAGCCGTGAGTACAGTATTGTAAGAGCAAGAGATTTTGTTCTTTATCACCTTGTTATGTTGGTCCTGCAAGCCTAGCCATAAAAAACACCTTGTAACAATACCTAATATCCAGTATGTCTGCAGCAAAACACATTTTTCATGTATCAAATCCATGTACGGCACAGAAAGAATGACTTGGAACGGGAAGAAAGACGGAACATTGAGCTCTAGGAAAACTCAAAGGAACATTTTATTGTAACATTTATAATAGAAGTTGGGGGGTTTAGTTTTGCCTCAAGGTGTAACTTGCTCATAAAAGTTCTGGAAAACCTGCTGTGTATAAGAACCCTGCCCTATGATGTCAGAATTCATTATGCACACAGGGGCTATTTACAGCCTTGTAAAGTTGTAGACAAGGAAATTGTTGCTGAAATATTGTTTCAAAAGTTTAAAGGTAATCATTCTACTGATGTATACACCTCAGCTATTGAACAGATCTTTTAAACTGTTCCTGTAAACTGAAAAAATCATATGGCTTGGGCTGTAAACATCCACTCGTTTCTTCATACGTGTTAGGTATAGAATTATATATATGTACAGGGGTAACTGTGAGATATTTATTTTTATGCACAAGTTATCTGCTAGCTTATAAATTAAGCATATGCATAAGGTGTTCAGAAATAAGACAAACTGAAAACAATTTTTACTGGCCTATTTTCACTCCTCATTCACACACTAAAAAAAAAAANTCAGTCACACCATAAAAAAAAAAAAAAAAAAAAAAAAGAGGAAGCAAATCAAGAAAAGAGAGGGACAGCAAAGAATTAAATCCAGAAACGAACAAACATATTTTCAGCATTCTAAATCTAAAGGTATTTTATCAAAGAGACTGAAACATTATTTGAAACGTATTTCTTAACAGAACAACTGTGGATGCAGGAAGCCCCATCGAGAATCAAGCAGAATTTGATGCAAATGTGCTGGTTAGTTTAATGTGTCAAGAGAGTCTGCAGGAACCACTTGAGAAAGCAGTGAGTCTGGGTCTGTTACAACCAGGACTGGCACTGCTGTGTTTAAAACTGAGGGAGAAAAACTGTTGACTGTAGTGTATGCTCTGTTTCATTTGATTGCTGCATGCTGTTTTATTCTTTGGCTCTAAGCATTTTAATTGCTGCTGTAGTGATTTTTCCGTCAGCCTGAACAGACTTTGTGACCAGATGTTGTTTGTCAATTGTCCCACAGTAGCTGGCAATAATATAATTACAGAAATATAGAAAAATATGCTCAGCACTGGGGATTAATAGCCAATCCAGGCATTTTCCTACTGAATAATCTTTTTTCAAATATTCCTTCTCGCAGCAGTCCAAATTATTTTCTAGCTCCGGATGAGGTAACTTCCCAAGCATTCCAGTTATATTTACTTTTTCTAATGCACTTGTCAGCTACTTCAAGCTCCACCCCAACTCCTGATGGCAAGGCCAATCAAACACCCTCTTATGGTGTTTTCATGGGGAACCAACTCACAGCCTCAGAAATGGACTGCACCCAATGGCAGGAGCCCAAAAATAACCCCACCACTTCCACTTTTTTTAATGTGCCTGCATTGTTCCAATCGCACTGAGATATTACTACTGATTAATTCTGCTGTATAAATAACACGCAAAATGGAGGAAAGCTTTATGCTTTCATTTTTTTTTCCTGCTTTTACTCATGCTCACAGTAAAATTTCCATCTGCTTCAATAAGCTCTGTATACCAGACTAGCACTAACACAGTTTCATTAACTTATCTGAATTACACCTTGTTTATTGCAGCAGGAGTGAGCAGAAAATCAAGACCAATGGGATAAGAAACAATCCTATTATCCTGTCCATCAAGATTGCTCTGGTTTTAGAACTGAGGTTTAGTTTTATGATTGGCTTTTTTAGTCACATAAGGTTCTACACTTCCTTACTCTCCACAGCCATTTTGATAAGTTCACTCTTGCCTCAGTCTTTCAACTCTCCTCCCTCCTGCTTCTGCTGGGCTTCCTNCCTTACTCTCCACAGCCATTTTGATAAGTTCACTCTTGCCTCAGTCTTTCAACTCTCCTCCCTCCTGCTTCTGCTGGGCTTCCTTCCTCGACAGATCTACCCAGGGGCAGCAGGCAATTTGTCAGCCATTCAAGGCACTTAGTGATCCATTCAGATGGCAACAGAAAATTAATGTCAGGACGAAAAAAGTCCCTCAGATCTGAGATCCTCTGTGCCATCAAAATGTGCAAGTCCCAAAATACAACGGTATGCATGGAGAACATGATCAAGGCACAAACCAGGCAAATTTCTATCACATCCCTCCAACCCTGTAAACCAAAGACATCGCCCATTCGTTTACATGGAAAATACTTAGCTGCTATATCTTACTCACTCATAGCAGAGATCACCAATGCTTCCAGTCAAATGCAGTCATATCAGGCCCACCTCATGCATAAATAACATTTTCAAAATGGGATAGCTAAGATTTCACCTTGGTGTTGATCACCTTGACATTACTCAGTAGTTCTGCCGGAATTGGAGTGAGTCACAGCTGAGGGAAACATCAGGGAAATAAAGATAATTGTACATGGCACTTGTTCCTTTAACACATAGCCTGTCTGGACTGCACTTGTTGGTGAGTTTAGACAAATGTTTTAGGTATATGCTATATGTATGCCTGTATAAAGATATAAAGGTGAATGTTGTGTGTGCATGCAAACATATGTGTTTATACCAGTATATATAAAATCTTTTACGATTTTCCATTTAGGAGCTAAGTAATTGATAACAATCCTGTTGCTCATAACTTTCAGCTGGGAATGTACCGCTTTGTAGGTCTAGGTCCAGTGTCTGAGAAGAAATAACTTTAAGATAAAATCAGAGATGGGTTGAAAAGACAGCCATTGAGACATGATCTGGATGTGCACAAATATCACTGCTAGTTGCATCTACACCCAGATGTCCTGGTGGGGCGAATGTGCCAGAGTGCTACAAGTGCTCAGGTTTTTAAAGAAAATGACATGTCTTCACCCTCAGCACCAGATCCATATTTCTATGTGAAGCTCAGAGACCTGAACCTGCTACCTCCTGTGAGCCAATTTCCCCTTGGATCCACACTGCAAATTTCAAGAGCTGGAATAAGTTATGCTTTGGAGAATAAATTAGTTACTGGCAGGACAACTTTGGCAACAGATTCATCTCCCAATCAGTTGCTTCGCTAGCATTCCTCTATCCAGGAGTAAAGGCCGTGTCCTCTTGGGTCTGGTGTTTCTTGGAGTGAGTTTGTAATAAGATTCAATTTGGAGAGCAAGAGGTATGATGTTTTCTGCTAAACACATACGCTCCTGCTCCATTAAGGCCCATGGGATTTTTTTTTT
>VYZQ01055549.1:1213-12086 GCA_013400655.1 Mystacornis crossleyi
GATTCAGCTTACTTTCTTTTAATAGTTCGTGTAAGTAACTATATCCTAGAACTCTATGTTCAGTTTACTAAAATTAATCTGTTCTGGCACCTGGCTTTGATAAGACTGTCAGAATGCAATTTTTTAATATCTTTGCAGTTGTCCACATCCACCACCTCTCAGAGGTTTGCACTCTCACCTCACATACGGATCCCGATGAGAGGTGCATAAAAGCTTAATGCTCAATTAATAAGTTGTTGCTAGTTGTAAATAACATGCTCAGATTGGGGAAGGGTCAAGAAGAGAGGTCTGCTTGCACGACAAGCAAGAGACAAAGTTAGACAGCACAAACTCCAAGTAGGTAAGAGAATACAAGCTCAGCCTTTCAGAAAGAATTAGGTGCCTCTAACTTGGCTGAAAGAAAGTGGATGGGAAACAGCTTCAGATCAGCTCCTCTCTTATATAAGTCATGTATTTTATCCTCATTCTATAACTAAAGAAAGCACCTTATCCATTGTTAAATTACAGGTTAAGATCAAGAGCCATCAGTTCCTTGACTAAAAATATCAGAATTTTTATATCTCCTGCCATCTGAGATACAGAACTTTTCAAATAACACCATGTTGATTACAGCCACAGAAACGAAAACATTTTAGCTACCCTTGGGAAATGGAAAACAGGAAGGTTCAATCAAAAATGAAATCCCAGTAATGAGTCTAATACAGGATCCCAATCTAGGGAGTGAGCCCTATGCAGACAGTACTTGTTTTAGTTGTATTCCTATTACACAATTATTCCCTTGCAAATTATTACATTTTCTGTGAAACTTTATACATTCATTAGCGAAGAAGCTGATATGGAATACCGCCAAGCTCCAGGCAGTTGTGTGCATGATGGAAGCACACTGTGTACAGATTTCAGCTAGAACTGAAACTGCAAACTCAGACAGCAGCAGAGGATAAAGGATTCTGTTAACGCCAGTTTTCCCCAAGTGTTTAAAGACAGCACTAAGGGCCTTCTAATATATGTAGATTTTGTCTTTGTGCTTTTTACAAAGGAAATGCAGATTCAGTAATGGCTGAATTCTCTTGTTCAGCATAGTGGCTGTTTTTCTCACATTACTGAAGGTTGGGTGTGGAGTGCTTGAAGTGAGCAAGCTTAACATCCCTTCTACCAATATTTTTTAAAATCCTCTGTATCATGGTTCTCATACTTTACGTGCAAGTATGTATTGCTGCAAGCAAGTGATTAGTTTTCACTGTCTGTTACTATGTTTCTGTTGTTCATAATATGTTCTATTGTTGTTAATTGATGATGCTGTCTAATTGTTATTGTATAACTGGAATGATTATGTAAAATGTTCAAACATGCATGAAATTTCAAAGTTATAAAAATCTCACATAAAAACCAAAAACCCAGATGTTAATTCAAAACTGAATGTAGGTTTCAGTCATTTGGCACCTGCATTGTTTTCACTCCCTGAGCATATGGATGAAACTTATTTTAATACACTCTGTTTCTTATACAAATTTTAGAAATTGAAAAGCAGGTATGATTAATAAAAACAATTTTGAGTGAAATTACACGCCTGCTGAATGTCTTCTTGGGCATGTAGGCAATGACAAATCAATTTCTAGTATGCTTTGTGACAGCTGAAAGTAGCTGTGTGACCCTTAAGCTGAAGTAGTTTAATTAAACCTTGGCATTTTAACAGAATAAAAGAAAATTAACTACCCTATTTCATTTCCCTATAGTGTAAACAGAGTGCATGACAGGCATCTGCATGATATATAATTAATCCCACCAGTCAAAAAATTCTTTCAGGGATAGTTATGAAGACTTCAGCTCATGTATACAATGAAGTTTATATCCCAAAGTTGCTCATCATGAGGAATCTCAAATTACTTAATTAGATGATTTATTGTTGTACACACTGTGAAAGAGAAAAGTATGGCTTTATATAAAAGTAGATGCATTATACATATATATTTGTAACTTCAAAGATAACTAGAAACAACTGCACCTAACAGAACTAGAGAAAAAGTCTGAAAAGTACATTTCATGTGCTACAAAAACTGCATGTAAGGAAGAAGTTGTACTTTTGATTACATTTTAATAAAATATCTAATAAAATATTTATTCATTGGTTTGAAATAAGCATCAATGAAGTATGGAAAAAAGCATAGCATCTTTCCTAATAACATTGAATGACATCAAAGTATACTATTGAACAGTAATTTATGTTTAAATTGATTTTAATAAGCATGCAATTCATAATCAAGCCAATTTTCAATTAAGTGATAATTGAACGGTGACAGCAGGGTGAAATCCTGCTGCATGGTGAAGCAGAAGCAACAGAAAAGGTGAAAAATTTCCACGTATATCCTGAAGGGAAGAAAGAAATAAGCGTGCAACAAGTTCTCAGCTAGCCAGGAAAGGTTTACTGCAATTTCAGATTCTACAGGTTGTTTTAACTGGCTTCCAGCTGCTGCCCCAGAAAGACAGTGGTCTCCGGCAAATCGCATCTCACACTGTTCTGATCCCATGGCTGCCTTGGATATGCTAGAGCACACCATGCCCACGTGGCTGTGTAAGCAGGTGAATCAAGGCCCAGATCCCGCTGATGATCATGGAAGCTAAACCTTTAGTTTACAGTCAGATAGAGATGGGCAGTTGCATGAAGGTTTCTAAACCTCAAACTGAATCCTATGCTTAGAGCAGGACCAGAAAAATGCACAATGGGGGTGAGCATACATCCACATACAAGCGTCTAATGTCATTTGAGTTGTCCTATGTTGACCAAGAAACCCTTATGAGACAAAGGACAAGCAGGGAAGGTGCAGACTGCCAGGTGCCAGGTAAGATACCCCTAGGGCATCTCAAAGAACACTGGACCCCACAGACGGTAAATTGACATGAGTCTTATAACATTTACATGGCTGTAAGACAAACCTGTGGCTCAGTGGTGCATCTAATCTTACAGGGTTCCTGATTTGATGTAAAACCCTCTAGTCACCAGCAGTTCTGAACCTACACATACTCAGAACAACTTGGCTTCCACAGCTCAGGGCCAGGATCCCACCTGACCTGAAGTGAGACAGATCAAACAGCCCAAAGGACCCAACACGCAAGCTCTGCACAGACAACTACAAGTGCTTCTATTAAAGACACACAGCAAAAATGGTGGCTCTGTTTCTCTCAGTAGCCTATAGAAATAGACTTCCTTCTCCCCCACCACCCAGGAATATATACACTAATGTGTTTATGTAAATCAAGCTGCACTGACCAGTAGATACCGTAAAGAGGGAGATGGACTCTTCTTGGAGGTGAACTGGGGTGGAGGGAGAGGAAAGAGACACAGACTGGAACACAGAAAATTCTGAGCAAATATTAGGGGGAAAAATTACCTTGAGGGTTATCCAATTTTCGAACAGGTTACCCAGAGAGGTTGTCTACAGACTCTGAGATGTTCAAGGTTCAGCTTCACATGGCCCAGAGCAACCTGACCTAATTAGACCTGCCTTGAGCAGGGAATGAACGAAGATGACCTCCAGAGCTCCTTTTAGAACAGAACTACTCTATGAAGTAATAATTAATTAATTTAATTACTTCATTAAAAAATAATGAATGAAGTAATTACACTGTGAATGTAATTTTAAGCATATGGCTTCAGATATACACATACTTCATTCACACTAGAATGCATCAGATTTCAGTTAATCTTCATAGCTAATGGAGATTCTACTTCTCGGTCTGAAATACAGGAAATTACTTTAGGTTCCATAACGCACACGCAATGTGCAGTTGAACATATGATTCTCATAATGAAATACAAAATAACACAAAGGTTAAGCACAGAGCTAAGAAACACTGCCCACAGAAGGATATCTAGCCTTTTATTCCTTCACTCTTCAGCACTTCTACAGAATTAAACCAACATGCTCACAAACTCAGCAGTGAAAATACAGATCATAGAAATAACAAGTTACTCAGAAACTACATTTATGCCTATAATAACACTGAGGGTTGAAAAGTTGAACCAGAATTGGGAGTAGTGGGAGTTTATAGGAGATTTTAGAACACTTTTCCTACATTATGTCTACATAAGCAGCTCCCAACTTTATTACATTTATCCTAAATTAATTTGTACTTTGCAAAAAAAATTTGTGTCCTGCACCAGTTACACAGAAGAAAGATCTACTTGGCCATCTTTTTCAAAGCCGTAAGCATATTTTGTTTGAGAAAAAAAAGTGTTTAATACTAAAATAAAGTCTGAGTTACTTTTATTTTTATTTTTAACAGAGAAAATATGCTAAAGAATTCTATAATTTAATAGAGGCTTTCCTCATGGCTGTTTCATCTCAGTTACTGTTCCTGAAAATTCTTGTATTTTCATGGAACTGGACTTAAATTTTGCAAAGGTAGCCACAACCCTAAAGTAGCTTTTTTATTCTGGCTGCCATTTGCTATAATTCCCTCCTTTTCAGTGGGAAATTATCTCTGTCTCTTCATTGTGTTTCGGAACAGCAGAAGCACAGGACTGAGGGCTCTCAGAAGCTCCTGTATTCCTTTAGAAGTCATAGTGATCTGCCACACTGGAATCTCACTTCAGAATCTTTCTGAACTTCTGTAAGAATATACAGTAGAAATTCTACTATAAGCAGATAAGGGACAATTTGGGGTGTACTCTGTCACTCACCTCTCACAGACGAATGCAGCTTCAAATATCATTGTAGCCTTGAGACTGAAAGTTACTTTAACTGGGAACAAGCAATTCTGAAAGACTCCAAATTGTTTGGGGATTTCATAACAGTCCAAATTTTTCTTCTTTGAGTCAGGACACAAGCAATGGCACAGCAAAGAAGGCACATCACTATTACACGTGTGAGACTCTGGGATAAGACCTGAGCACTGTTTCTAATGGAAAGGACTATTCTAGGTGGTTTTATCTTTAGGTACTATTAAGGGACTTCTCTATGCATTATTGTACATAAAGTAATGGTCCATACTGTAAATATTTTGCCATGTATATAACTGAATATAATCAGAACAACAGCTGAAGTGAGTTGTATGTATTCCTAACAGCCTACAAATAGGATAGAATTCATGACCTGTTCATGATAGTAATAAGCCTATGTATTAATTTGTCTCTATACTGATGGTTGTAACAGGCAATATTTTGTTTCTTTATTGTTATTTACTTTCCTTGCGCTCCTTCTTGGGACATGTGTTAACTACATTCTTAAAAGTAGAAAGTTAAACAGAGATGCACATAATAACATAAACTAAACTTAAAATCTTATGACAAATATAAGATGCGATAGCTGAGGTAATTCCAGCACTACTACTGCACAGTAAAAGAATGATGCAAAACAGCATTTCAGTGTAGTAACATAGCTGAAGCACCAGATTTATTATTACCATTACTCAGTACGTTTAAAAGACATACAGCGAGCATGAATTCATCTAGATGATGCAAGAACTCATGAGTCAACAAACCGATTCCTCTTCAGGGCTCTATGACATTCTTGCTAAAATCTGAATAACAGCACAAAAGAAATTTCAAAAGTACTGATTACTATTATAAAGCCTACAAGGAATTCACATTTCCATAGATATTGTCGTGAAAGGACATTATTTGGCTGACAGTAAAGATTTGAAAATAAAATGGTTATGCCACATGCATGTTGATAGCAATATGGCAAGAGATACAGCATAATTTAGATAGAAGAAATAAAACCAGAACCAAAGCAAAGCAGAAAACTCTTGTTAACAAAGAGTTAACAAGAGTTAACTCGTTAAGAGTTAAAGTCTAAACCCTTTTTCCAGACGGATATTAAAAGGCTTTTTTATAACCACTGCTAGAATACCTAAAACAGAGATCCATCTTCTTTGTATGACATAGAAAAAGATTCTAATAATTTCAGGAAATAATCCCATAAAAAAAAAAAAAAGTAAAAGACAAGCCTTAGTTGTCATATTTGACCAGTTTAAACATAAAACACTATTTTACCATACATCATAGTGAGAAAATTACTTTTTCAAGCAATTGTCACCCAACTACAATTGCTTTACAATAACAATTTCATGCTTATGAACTACCATGACACTACCAAAACACCCAACTACACTGTATCATTGACTGATTTGGTTTAAGCAGGTAGAATTAAAAAGTAAATTTTTTTAAAAACGGTTAAAAATTTAACTTAAGGACAACACATGACCTACAAGACACATTTTGTGACAAAATGGGTCATAATAGAAGGTTATTTTTAATGAATAATACCTTATTTAGAACAGCAATATGGCATTTAAAATCTAATTAGTTCATCCCCTTCTCCACAGATAGAGGAAAAAAAAAGATAAAATAGCAACTGAAAAGAAAATAATACAAAATAAATTGGTACAGAACTGGTAGAAATGAGAACTGTGTTCATTCTGCTACAAGTGCATTCATATTGGTCAGATCTAAAGGGTACAAAAAGACAAGCAAAATGTGTAGTCTGAATTAATTACACTAAAACTACATTGAAGCAAGAAATCTTTGAAAGTGTACAGTCAAATATAAGAGGAAAAAATCTTAGGGGGGTGAAGCGAAAAAAGGAGGAAAGGAAGGCATGCAAAAAACTGCCAGCCAGGAATGACGAAGGAAACTGTCCTGTCTGGGTTTCCTCTTGGTTGGATCTAGCAGGTTTGCATTGAAAGGAGCCTTGGACTGAACCAATACCTACACTCTGGGGGCCCTCAATGGAGAAGGTGCCAGAAAAGGCTGCAGACCTCAGTTTACAAATGAATCCTGACATTATTGCCTAAGTGCCTGTAGAGTCAACAGGAGTAGCCCGAAATCTTCAAAAGCAGCCTTCAGAACGCTCAGGATGCGCTTAGCTATTTGTTGGCTATATAAAGAGCGTAAATAACTTTAAGAGACAATCACGGACTCCAGAGGCAGTATAAGAAATAAAATGGGCAACAGAAATACTGAAGAGGAGCATGTATAAATTTCTCAGGAGCTTGGGGTTATAAGAAGCACAGTGTAATTCACAACCTAAAGGCTTCCAATGGGCTCTGGTCCTCTGGAGCTTATACCTAGGCTGGGCACTTTTCATGGGCACTGGGTCTAAATGTGAAGAAACACCTTGTCATTCTATCCTTAGATTTCAAGAAGGGAGCAATTACTGATACTTGACTATGGAGCTTGGATAAAGCCCTGTCTTTCTTGAAGGGGAAAATATGTGGTCAAAGGCTTGCTTTATGTTTTGTATAGGTCCTCACAGAAAAAGCAGGTCAGATGACACACAGCCACAGAACAGCTGCTGCATCCTTTAGCCCTGAGACAGATCTTGCATTTTTCAGGCTTGAACTTACACAGTTGGACAGTGTCCGGGGAGATGGCCTTATAGAACCACCTAAGATTTTTTTTTTTCAGAAGGAAGCTGATCACTGAGGCATAATTCTTAAAACATTAGGAACTCTAGGGCATTTTTTTGGTTTTGTTGTTAGGAGTTTTTTTGTTTGGGTTTTTTTGGGTGGGGAGGAGGGGGAGGGGTGGTCATCGCTATTTTGGCATGAACCACTGAGATTTCCCAGAGACAACCTGGCTATTTCACAGTCCAGTATACAAATTTTGAAGGGTAGGGCTATGCTGGCAGATTAACAGTTACATGGCACATGACAGCACAGTGAGAAGTCACAGCACAGCCCAAAGGCTGCATCTTTGGAGAAAGATGAGTAAGCTGCAATGAGCCAGCTGAGTACAGATGGATCCATGCCGTCAGTATGAGCTATTCCCAACTCTGACCTTGAGTTTCTTTATTGGGAAAGCTATTTAGCTTCTGTCACAGCTGAGTAGGAATCCAAAAAAAGACATAAGCAACATGGCCAATGAGGGGTGGATGGGAGGTGGGGACAGGTGAGGGAGGAGAAGGTGAACCCAACTGTTTACATGATGGTATAGATGCCACAAACCTGAACTGATAAACATGTTAGCCAGTTCATTACAAACCCAAATATCTTTACATTTATCTCTCATTCACTGCTTATTCCACTGTACAAGCAGTCTGCCTTCAAAAAGAAAACACAGAGTGACTCAGAATAAATGTGTTTTCTTCAGGGAGTTTATAGTTAGTATTCATAATACAATATTTCATTTTATATGGAACAGATTCTTCCACACCAGTTATTAATACCATTGAATCTAGGTGATCAACATATCAAATTCTAATGCTGTCCCAGTGATTAAAGCATGCTGTGAGCATTTTACCCACACCAAGAATTTTTTAAATATACTTTGAATTTACAAATCCATGTACATTACAGATTATGTTAACAAGTATAGAGTATGTTAACAAGTACATTCTTATAAGAAAATGACTGAATTTTCTACTGATTTTGATTAAACTTGCTAGTGTATCCAGGACAATAATTTTCAGTTCATTATCTCAAATTCAGACACATAACAGTTCAAGGAACCAAAAGAGATTTGTTACACACAATACAAACTGGTAGCAAACAGCACCTCTGAGTGCGGCCTTTCACAAAAGATTTCCTGATTAGCTACAGATCTTTGTAATGACCACCAAAAAACCCAGGGATGACAAAGCTCAGAAATTACTTGAAAATGCTGATCTCACCTTGTTTCATACATACAAGATTTTCACCAGTCCTGAGTAGCAGCTCCACAGGTAACTGCCAGAGAACTTGCAACTCCCATGAACAACCAGCCAAACATTTATTTTTAACCACGATTATTTTCCCCAATACTGCAACAGCAACTGGAAGTACAGACTGGCACATCATTTTTATGCAAGAGTTGGCTACTGAAGTATCATCCTCTAGATCTCTGGTAAAAATTCTTATAAAAATTTCTATGTACATACAAAATATGTAAAATTAGTTTTAGACATTAGTACAGTGGTAGGATTGATGAGTCACAAGAAGGAAGATTCTGCACAATAAAGGGCAGGAAGAAAAATGAAGAGAGAAAACCAAAGGGAAAGATATAGGTTACATAGTCCTACCCCAAAGCAGGCTAGGATACCTTTTCTTTTCTTTTTTTATTTTTTTCCCTTTAACCCAATCCAATCTATACCCTGGTTAGCCTGCACCTACAATACTCTGCTTATTGTAAATCACTCATACAGCACAAGCCTTGTGCCGGACACAAATTTACTACAGTTCACTACAGCTGTCCGACAATAGCTGAGATACAAGGGGTTAGAATTGACCTGAATAAAACTCTGACAAAAAAAAAAAAACAAACAAACAAACAAAAAAAAACCAACCAAACAGACAAAAACCAAAACCAAAACAAACAAAAAAACCCAAAACAAAATTTAAAAAAAAACTACCAAAAATACTTCAGTGTTGTAGATCAAAAAGATGCAGGAGGTCAGTGGAAGATGGAGTTATTCCAACCATAAATTATCATCTAGATGAAGAGATTAATTTGATGTTCAGCATTTTTTCCTCTCGTTTCTGCAGTAAATAGTTTAATGACACACTTCAGTGTAAACACAGTAATTTCTACTCCAGTATCATGTATCCCAGTTTGTATTCCATCGTATCTCAAGTCATTTTCCACATGAGGGGCAGTAGACATTCCTGGGTAGGTCTTTCAGCAGCATGAACTTCCAATCAGTAAACACTAAAAGCAATGAATCTACATGCCCATACATTCTTCAGACTTGGTTGGCTAAAAGCTAAAGCTCAATTCAGTTCTCCAACTACTAGGACAATACCAAGTCTGTAGGAAATACTGCTTTTACTGCTAGTCCTGGATGGTCAGGGTCCACTTTGCTACTTTAAGTGGTTATAAAGGTGAGGTCAGCTTGGAGAGCTTGAATCCAATACTCCACTACCCATGTGGGATAGCACAATTTGCCAGAAAATGGTAAGATGTACTGCACAATTCCTACAGAAGATGTTTCTGGATAGGGTGATTTCTATCCCATATAGAAACAATACTCCCACTCCTTTCAACCAAGAACTTCGTGTGTTCGGCTCAGATGCACTAGCTCTTTCAAGGTGGGAATTCCTCTTTTGATCTCAGAGTTCCTTCTTGTCCAGCAATACCTGTAGTGCTTATTTCCTACTTTTCCAGTGCTTCCACTTGTGCATATTTCCCCTAATTAAAATCCCCTCTAAGTTAAAATCACCTCCTCAGTGACTCATTTTTCTAACCTCTAGGGTAAGATAGCTAAACTTCTTCTCCATATCCACTATCTAAGTTTCACACGTATCTCCAGCTAAGCCCAGTAAAATTTTGGCTTCCTCAGAACCCTTATCTATTTACTCTCTTCACCTTCCCAACCCCTGCCTTTGCCGACGTACAGGATACATTTTCCCCTTTGTTGCCCGACAGTCCTCTCCTACTCCTTTCTCCTCTTGAGTTATCCCATTGGTATTCACTCCTCTCTACCTTTCTGAACACTCTTACAGCAACATTTATCAGGAAAAAAATGTATTTATTATTCATATTCCCAATCCGCACGTCACCCTTCTTCTGTCTTTGTCTCGATCAGTTTCCCTCTTCAGCTCCCTGATCTCTTTTTCTTCTCCTAAAGTGCGTAAACCCGTGTTCTCACAATCTCCTCCGGCACCTGCCCTCTAGCTCCTTTTGTACTCTCCACCACATCTGTCCTGCCCCCGGCTCCTACCACACATCCCGAAGCCTCCCCAGGCCGTCCGTCCCACCCCGAGGCCGGTCCCAAACTCCATCCCCGGCAGAGAGCGAGGCGCAGCGGTGCCAGCCCAGCCCAGCCCGGCCCGGCCGCCGGCCCTGGAGCCGGGGCGCTCTGCCAAAGCGCCGAGCTTTGGGATCGGAGCGCCCTCCAGAGGCACCGCCGAGCCCTGCCCTGCCCTGCCCGCCAGAGCTGGGGACACACGGCAGGGACTC
>VYZQ01055550.1:45499-71220 GCA_013400655.1 Mystacornis crossleyi
TGAATACGTTTCTGAATGAAAAAGTATTTGATTAAAAAAAGAAAAACCAAAAAGCCCTCAGCATGACCCCTACCCCTCCGAACAAAAACTGCAAATTCACTTTATGGCCCCTTTTTGTTTGCTGCTAGCCACATCCCGTTCATCATTCTGCTGCTGACTACAGCTTGGTTCTGTAAGAACACCACTTCATTTAACGCCATTGCAGCAGGTTTAAATACATAAATATAATTTAGAAAGCACGTGAAAAGACAAAACATTTATTTTAATTAGGGTTTTATACATAGCATGCATCTGAAAACAAACTCTTTATCATGTAACTATCATCTGGTTTCCGCACCAAGGGAGTACAATCTCAGACACAATGAATGGGTACCATCACCTACACTACTGTATACAGAGATATAAAAATATACACAACAGTTCAATTTTACAGAGCAACAGAGCTGAGTGAATACTGTGCACACTGCACTCTCCGAGTCTGGACAGCTGAACATCCAGACTGCAAAGGCAACAGGAACACTGCAGAGATCGTAACCGGGCTCAGAAGAAACAGCATCAGAATTCTGACACAGTGTAAAAATATAAGGCAGAAGCCACTTTCTTCTGAATTGTAGGGAAGAGCAGAGCACACTGAGACTCTCCATTCTTGCTTTTAAAAGTAGTTCCAGAAAGGAGCTGTACATGCAAAACATCAACAGTGCAACAACAAAAGAATACTGAACAGTAGCTCAATCGTACAAACTTAAAAAAACGTAACACGTACTTTATGCATCTCCTCACAAAATATCTAGGATTTGTCAGTGCATTAGTGTTAAAGTGGCATTAAAAAAACTTCTGCTATTATAACAGATGCAGAATTATTCTGGAAATGCATAGCATCTACATTTTTATTGTCTTTGTAATTATTCAGTTGGCATAGGCACCATTCTAGTCACACCAGCATTAAGAAGAATTCATGGTGGAAACAGCCATTCTTATCAGTTCATACACAGGTATTCTTGACTGCTTGTCTTGATTTTGATTTCAACAAATAAATGCTTTTTAAAATTCAAAAATATACCCTATGATTATGAAAAGAACTATATACAACATACCTAAGACACAGGGTTAGCTGGCTGCCATACGTGTAACACACAAGAGAAAACATTCAAGTTTGACAGATTTTTTCTTTTTGAGATGAAAGGCCTTTGGGTTGGAAGCATATCAGAGACAACAGTGCAGAAGGCTGAGAATTCCTTTAGCTCAGTTCAGAACTAAGGCATTGTATGATAAAATACACATTTATATTTGGTGCAATGTTACTGTCAATTTTAGAATCTAGATCACATCAAATGCTGTCATTTGTCACCAGTAAACGCACATACCCATCTTCTATCACAAACGCAAACCTTTGTGGGGAAAAAAATTATCAAATATTAAACCTATTTTTTTCTCTAATTCGACATTGAGGAAAAACTGCTAAGCCAAACAAACTGTAGAATCCCCCCAAAAACCCTATGGTCGGACTTGACATCCTCCTAGTCTTTACTTGCCAAAAATTAAACATACCATTGAACTTCGCTAAAAAGAAATTAAGATCTTAAACTGCTACTTCAAATTACTTTTTGCTTCTTCAATTTTCCAATTACCCACTCACTCTATGCTTGCTGTCCCCTCTGATTATCTCCCAGTGTTGCCCTTCTTCTGTCACTCCTATATGGCTGCCCTCTAAAGTTTCTCTGATACTGGTAGCCATCATCTCTGCTTCTGCTGGGTGGTCCTTTCCAGGCCTCCTCGTTTCTTTGGAACTGGTATCCTCCCCTGCTGGAATACCCCCTGTCAGGTCTAGGCCTTCTGCCTCCTCCATAAGTCTGGTTATAGAACTGCTTGGATCTGCCACTCCTCAGCATGTCGGAAACCTCACTGTCATCTTCAGAGCTCTCTTCCCTTGTTCTCTGGGTCCTGCTTTCCGTCTGCACATTCCCAGCGCCCTTGGACTCCTTTCCTTTAGCAGGCTTCTCCTTCCGGCCGGGAGTGCTGGGTTTCAGTTCGTTTTTGGGAGGTTCTGCCAGCAGTGGCTGCGCGCTGGGCCCTGCCATCGGCCTCTCCAGGCCCTGTGTCTGCAGAGGGCGATGTTGCTGCCCGGCTGTTTTCTGCTTAGGAGCAGCTGAAGGACAGGTTTGCTCCGGCTGAGGTGCCCTTGCTAAAGTGTCCTTCGGGGTCCCTGCAGCAGCCACTGGGAATGGGATGGTGTTGGAGCTGCTGCTGCTGCTGTTGTTCTTCTGGAGCTGCTCTGCACAGTTCACTCCAGGAACTGGAGGGCTGCATTCTTTGCCCACGTACATGTTGGCAGAGGTGCCAGCTGCTGCCTCTTTGTCCTCAGGTGATAAGACAACGTTAGGTCTCGCTACTGAATTCTCAATGAAACCCTGAACTGGGTACCCATACCAAAAGTGAGGAAAGAAGGGAGGTGCTATTGGAACAGCTCCTAGAAAGTGATTGTGTCCGAAGGGCGGCTGCGGGAACACATTTTTCCCTCTCAGGGACTCCTCGTAGTTCGCATGAAGAGCTTGTGCTGGATTCTCTGGTTCGACACAGACCTGTCCTTGACTTTCTGACACCTGAGCTGAAGGGATGATCAGAGGCAGTGATGGAGATCTGTCAACCTGTGGAATCTGACCATTGGACCTGGCCTCAGTCTGAACAGCAAAGTGCCTGTTTGGTCGTGCAGTGTCATTTTCGTTCTGCGTCGGAGCAGCCTCCTGGAACCAGGGGTTGTGTGGATACACAGGAAGGGTCACGTTTGGGTACATTCTACAAGCAGCTAAATAGGCCTGATGCAGGGGGTACAGGTAGGAATGGGGTGCCCACATGGGACAACTGTATGCCTGCAAGACAGCAGGGAAAAGAAAATTTAAAAATCAATTACTTGATCTTTTGAACATTCAGAGAGACATAAAAGCACATCAGTTGTTTACCTTTTTGAAACAGTTAATTATAGGAGATAAAAGTTAATTTTCTTTACAGTGCCTGCCCTCAGTTCTAAATCCTACAGCTCTAGGATGGTGGTGTTGTTTTCCTTCCAAATGCAGTTGAAATGAGCAACAGTTATGACCAGCAAGAAAACACAGTAACAGTTTCTATACGGTTAAACACAATACTATTAAGTCAAGCTCTAGCTATGTGTTTGAAGAGAAACATTTCAAACTCATCTTCTGGGATCACACTTACTAATTAGCCATTTCTTCTACTAGAGCTCACTTTGCAAAGACTACAACACTGAAGTTGTCCACCTCAGGTGGCAACCCCTTCCCTTTTCTCTACCTCCATGTTAATGAGCTGGACTCTGTAGGAACAGTCCCTGGAGCAAACCATCCTGAAAAGCCTAGCCAGACCTCTCCAGGAGGCCCTTCCCTCTCAGTGTGCAGCTGGAAAGGTGTGGGCAGGGCAGGGTCTGGAGCAGAGCAGCACACAGACAATGCAGAAGGTATTTCCCGGGCCTGCTGTACCCTGTAACACCAGCGGAGGAGCACAGCCACTGGAACGTGGGCTTGGACCAGCAGATGGTGCTGAAGCGCCAGAACGACAGGCTAGATCCTAAACAATCCAAAGTACCGGTAAGGAGAGTCCCAAACATGTCAGCTTATGAAACTCACGCTGTTTAAATACATTGCAGTGACACTTGCTAATTATTGACTTACGGATTTTCTATTAAGCAAAGAGACTTAGATTAGGCAGAGGTATCAAATTTACATTGGAAACTGTGCTGAATATTCCCTCTTTCCATGCCCAGACACCAAAGAATATCATTGCTATAGCCAAAGTCCCAAATAAGCCCAAGAGCTCTCAGCACCTTGCCCAAAGTCGTTTGCCTGACAGAAGGAGTAAGAAGGTAAAAAAAGAACATTTTTATGTGCAGAAGGGAGAAAGAAAGCAAACAACTAGACCTTCCCAAGCAATGGAAAATGCTGGGATTTGGCTAAGCCTCTCCTCCAACCAAACACACAGAATTGCACCACATTTACACATACACACTACTATAATTACTGAAAAAGTAAAATACTGTTGTCATTAACCTGAGCAGAAAGAACAGACATGCAGGTTACTTAAGGGAGTGTCCCCAGGGAAAGATTTTGGGATCTGTACTGCAGTGGCTTTGCCAATGCACAGCCAGGGTTGAAGTCTGAGGACATTTTCTCATTCCCTATGCACTGCATCCAAAAGAAGCATCTTCACATTCACAATTTATCTGTGACTTTGTAAAGCACAGTGTGCTGACTGTGCAGCCACAGTTGGAAGCCAATAGTTATCACTATGCTGTTGACATGAATTTGATTTCTGCTGACTTGAACTGCACTGTGGACAACTGCTGGAATCCCAGTTAACAGAATACAAAATAAGAAAGTATTTCAAACTGAAAGATGGACTTAAAATGCACAGCTGCAGCAACAAAACTTCCGCACTCCAAGTTCCAACAACTATTTACAAGCGATTTTTAACAAGTATGAAAACATAAGTTTAAAGAGTTACCTTCACACCAAGATTGAAGAAAAATCTAAGAATATTCTTGTCTAGAAAAAAAAACAAACAAAAATATTTATGAAGACCAAAAATATTTCATTTGATACAAAAACTGCATGAAGTCCCATTTCAGTAGAGAACACTGGCAGCATTAAGTTACTGCTTGCATGTCTTCAATTGATTAGTTGGGGTTTTTTGCCACAGTAAGGTATCTACAACACAACAGCAGTTTAAATTTCAGTTTTAACAGTCTGTAAACTTCTAGTTTTTAAAGAAACAGTTCACTAAACAAACACCACTGTGCAGTCAGACATGAGACGTTCTTTATGGGCATACCTTGCATTCACAGTATGCCAAAACCTGTGTTTTCCCAGACCAGTAAGGGAAATGCTCAACAGCTTTCAAGCTTTTAAATAACATGAGCAAACCTATTATACTGACAGAAAGCAGTTCTCCAAAGGTTTAATTCTTTACATGCACAAAACCTCAAGTTATGGTGGGGCAAGCTAAGAACCACAAAATGATCCTACCAGATTTCCAGGTGTGACCACTTGAAACAGCGACAATGTTGGCAGTGCAAAGTAAAGAGTTACGACTCTATTCAATATTCCCTCCCACATCTTAAATCATGGAATGACAACTATTGGATCTTTTGACAAAGAATGATGACAGGACTAAAAAAAGTTGTGTTTATCTGTATTTTAAGAAAAGAAGACCTATTAGGGAAAATGGTGTAAAATTCAGACTTCTCACCTTTAGGTAAATCTTCCCCAGTACTGCACAGGGAGTAAGGAGGTGCAACGGCTCTTTCTCCCTTTTCATTAAAAGGGAATCCGGGATATAGCGGATCCTGGTAGGGATTCAGAGTCTGAGGCAAAGGCATTAAAGGCTGGTTAACTGCTTGTGGCCACACAGGAACTCCAGCAACTGAAGCAGATGTTACCTGAGCCTGTGATACAATAGAGTCAGGTCCCGCTGCTGGTCCTGGCATCAGTGAAGAAGCAGGTATTTGGGTTGGAATACCTAGAGGGAAAAAACCCCAACATACCTACATATATATATAAATGTAACAGGTATCAATGCACATCAGTATGTATGTATATACAGATATATAATCACAAACCAAAAGACATCAGAAAAGCAAGATTCAAAATGCAGAGATTAGTCTTCAATTAAACAGGTACGCCAAGCTTTCCAGAAATAGCTAAACTCATCCCATATTTCTTTTTAAAATTATGAATGCCAGAAGGAAATAAGAAGGAGAACAAATGGGGGAACTGAAACTTTTATATGAATCCCTGAAGTTCTCATTCTGACAAGTCATTTACAGTCAATTCTGAATGAGCTCAGATCAACTGGGCTACACATCTTCTGTCACAGACACAGTCAAGTGTGACAGGACTGTGACCGTCTCATATGAATAAAGCCAGCTGATCTGAAAGCTGGTTCTTGTAGAGAAACAGCAGTGTGAGAAAATGCAGCACCTGATCTGAAGGGCAATATTGATTCCAAGCCAACTCCACAGACCAAAAGATATGCACAGCACAAAAACCCACTACACTGGCTTTGCAGCTCAGGTCCAAAGGGATCTCATTAGTTCCAGACATACAAGCCCCAAGCTAAGTCCTCAGTCAACCAAGGAGCTTATTATTACATGGGACACAGAGCACAAACACATATCAGGTTTCACCATGCTGACAATGCATTCTACCTTAAGCAGATCCTCAAAACTCAATGCTATCCCACTCAAGAGGAAAAATGGCAAATTGAGTACACAGCCCTCTTATACTTTCAGGTTGCTTTATACCTTAAAGCAAACTGTACATACAGGAAATCAGAGATCTGTTAGAACTCTCACTAGCTTTTAGCAGTGAGAAGCTACATGAATGCCTGCCTTTGGAATGTGAAATTATACGAGACAGTGTCTCCTGGGGGGAATCTTCAGCTTAGTAAGAGAGTTAAAGTATTTTCCAGGGTTAGCAATTTCTCATTAATGTTAGTATTTCTGCAAACCTGCTGGTCCGTAGGTTGCTGGCTCACTTGGCCAAGCTGGCACAATGGCTGGTACAGAAGGCACTGCTGGAGGTAAATGCACCTCGGAGAAGACTGGAGAGGGTGTCGGAGTTATGCTCGGCAAGCACTCGGTCAAGTTCTGTAAAAACAAAAAAATCTAAATTCCACCATGCTTGGTGATCCTGATGACTCAGTCTTACCCAGACTACCACCATCCCCACAGGGAAGTACTAACTAGGAACGTATCCAAAGAGACCTGAGCTACATCACTGTGTGGAGAGCTCTGCTCTGAGCTCTATCCAGCCATGCCTGTACCACAGAGCCATCAGTGCTGGAACCACCTCCACAAGCATCACATTTAAGTATCTCCCACCCAAAAGAAGAGCCACCCTCACAAGCAATTACCAGTAACATCAGAGAAACCTCAAAAGGCAAAGCTAAAGAATTTAAAGGGAAAAAGCCCAATTACCTTGGTTGAAAGATACGAAATAACCCCTCTCACATAAAAGAATAAATATACTTTTACTTTTCTATCAAGGGTTGTCCTTTTACATTCTTTATGTTGGACATAACAGATTCCTAACTGTAAATATGAAATTTTAGCATTATCACCATAGGAATGACTGTGTAATTAAAAGCCAGTATTGTAATACATACGTGGCTGTGATGAAGCTCCCCTTTGTCTGAAGTCTCCTGACTGGAAAACTTTGAAATCAAACAAACATTTCTTACTTGCTCAGCAAGAATCGGAGAATCTGTTTTAACTTGTTCCAAAGGAGATGAAGCTTTTGGATAACTCTCATCTTGACTATTCTTCTAAAGCAAAGTTAGAAACAACAGACACAGCTAGTCTAATAGCAAGATTAACGTTACAAAGAGTTATTCAAAAACAGTAAACCACACTCCATACAAAGTGGGCTAAGCACCCATCACTATTATACTAGTGTAACACTTTGCTCATTGAAAGGACAGCAAAGGTTAAAAGCCAACAAGAGGCCACAAATCTTCACTGAACTTCAGAGCTCATGGTCTTTTAGCACAGCAGCTATTAGCAAACATCAAATCTTCTCTGGTCCCATTATACTGAAAGTACAGAGTGTACTAAGCAATTACAAATCCAGATTCATAAGTGCTCTCGATAGCCCAGGTTTGAGGACTCCGATTGCAGAGAAAGACTGTAAGTATGGGTTACAGGGCTGAGGAAAGCTGACAGAAATACAAGCCTCCAGCCTTAGGAGTATTTCACTAAAAGCTGTAAAGCAGCAGCAGCAGCAATCACAGCTCTAAAGGCAGCTATTGCTCTGCTAATCATGTATCAGAGAAGCAATAACATTAAAAAAAAAATTTGGTCTTTTCTTTAAGATTACCTCAGATGAATTTGGCTCAAGCTTCTGACTTAAGTGGATCTGCCTGGAATTTGACTCTGCAACACCAAGACATAACCTAGTAAATGAACCATTACACCACTTATGGCTATCACAACTTAAGCCAGTAATTTGTCTTTCCAAAATTAAACTTTCAAAACCAAACCTATACCTCAGCATGTATTACTTCAGAAAACTTAAATTTCTATTTTTACCAAAGATCAAAGCATCCTAAAACAAACAGTTGTTCGGGCAATAACAGAGCAGCTACTTCAACCTGGGTTCTCCAAGCTCTACAGGAGTTCTTTACTGATGTTTGGTAACCATTTCAGTGATGCTTGGGGAAAGCAGGAATGAAATGCAGCTGTCCCTTTACACATATTCATCCTAAACTGCTCCTAATGAAACAAAAGTTTGTATTTTGCTTAAAGTGAAAGTGTTCTGATCTGCATTTTCAAGTGTTAAGATAACAGAAGCTCAAAGTCTTGTCTACTTTTGACTGCATAAAAAAACCAGTTTAGAATGTTTCAGTGGATAAAAAGATCTAAAAAAGTTTTCAAACTGCTGCACAAAGTTTCATTTCTCAAGCACCAGCAAACACTTTGGTGGGGAAGTGTTAAATAGTCATGACATAGAAAGATCTGAACAAGTTCTTCACTTTCTGCCTTATATTCAGACCCAGCTACCACTGCTTGTCAATCTAATCTACGCCCAGAAGATTATCAATAGTAGATACGGACTTTTAAAAAGCTTGTTATGTACTCTGTCACAACTAAACAACAGTATAAATGGAAACAGTATTGATTTTGAGAATTACTGCCAATTGCCCAAGCAGCACTAGGAATCCCTAAACACTCAGAAGGAAGTCCAAGTGATTCCCATAGGACTGTTAACCTAGTTTCACAAGAGGCAATGCAATCCAGGGCGTCACAGAAAGCAGAGAAAGCTGGACAGGCCTTGCCCTTCAGCCAAATCTGCCATGACACTGGAGTCTTCACTGTCTCTCCAGCTTGCTCTACGTGAACAGGTTTGCAAAGGAAACAAGTTTTTAGACGTTTGAAGAATAAAAAAAAACTAAGGTGGGCCCTTGTGAGACCACTCAGGAAAGGATACTATCTTGTAAGAGGGACTAAGGAGCACATGTACCATAAACGGACAACAGCAATACCTCTGCTGTTGCTGGAGATAAGGGAACAAAACCTAAAAATAATTTTTTAAAAATTGAGGGAAGAAGCAGCTCTATGAGGAGACTAAGGAGTCTGAGTTTTATTTAGTCAGGAAAAAAAATAGTGGAAGAAGCCAAGATCCAATTTGGGTTTTAGTTATGGCAAAGCTGATGGGACAAAAAGTTTTAAAATTACTAACTTAAAAATCCTACCAACCACTATCAACTGCAATTAGCAAGGATTTACTAACTACCTCCTGACACCTACAGCTTTCATCTATTACTGCCATGTTCCACTCCCTCACAAAAGAGGAAAAGCTTTGAGTCCCTGATGGCAAGCTAAAGAATGGTGTGACTGACTGGGGGGAGGGGGAAAACCCACACAAAATTTTAACCATGTGACAGATCTTTCTACTGTTAACAGGTGTGTTTTTCCAACTCTTCTGTACACCATCTTCTCCCCTTCCTGTACCATGGCGTACTAATTCTTAACCATGCCACACTGAATACTTTTACCTGTTTTTCTCATAAATGACTCTTAGTGCTCCTCCCACTGGCACTTTCTGCCACACACTCTAGAATTTCGAAAGGTTC
This sequence comes from Mystacornis crossleyi, assembly GCA_013400655.1. Classification (NCBI taxonomy): domain Eukaryota; kingdom Metazoa; phylum Chordata; class Aves; order Passeriformes; family Timaliidae; genus Mystacornis; species Mystacornis crossleyi. The sequence continues at coordinate 55,136 of VYZQ01055550.1, forward strand.
TAATTTAGGGTAGCTCTGCTAAGTATTTTAGTTTCTCCCATTCCTCTTCCCGTTTACTACAAAAATCCCAGCCAGGAGTCTGCTCTCTCAGCCTCATTCACAAAACAGGAAAATGTACTTTCTTCACAAACCTCACCCTTGCTACATCCAGCCCAGCTTAGTTTGGTACTGCTGCTTAGGATAACTCCCCTCATTGCCTAGATACCCCATTTTGAATAAATTCTGGGGCTGGTAACAAAACCAAGCAAACAAACTCCACCCCCCCATGATTTAAACCCATTTAGTTTTACCTTTCTCCTTCTGCTCTTCCACCTCTGCTGTCCATTTGCTGTTTCTTCTTTCATTATTTGAAAACTTTTTCTGGTTTCCATTATCCACAGTCTGTGTAGCAGCCTGACAGACTGACTGATTCTAAACATGTCGACAAAAGCAGAAATATCACTTTACGTAATCAGTCCAACAACACTTTGCCATCATCTGCTATGACACTATTATGCCCTCCTGACAAATAATATTTATGTCTGTGATAGGCCGAAATGGGGGGGTCAGTGGGGTCTGCCTCAGTATCCTGCAGATTCATCCACTCTTTCTCATCCATTGCTACATTTTGCCAAGTGTCCTTTAAAAGCATTCATGTCACTAGCTGACGTGACAAAATCTGCTTCACTCAGACAATAAATCACATCCTCCTCCTGCAGGTGAGCAAATACAGCACACTGTTACTGCTCAGAGGGAGAGAGCAACCTCTGTCCCTTAGGCTTCAGTCTTTCACCTACTCGTTTTTTCCAGCTTTGTTCTTGTTTCTGTTTGCCCTAGGATTTAAACCTAAAGAGCCCCATGCATCTCTAGAACAAACCTACGTGGAGAGTGGCTTTTTACTCATAGGATCTGCTCACTTCCCGGGATGTACTGAGACTCTCACTCACTTCCATTAAAATTGCATCAATAGAATGATCTCTCCAAAATCCTACAGCTACAGATGCTTATGTGTCTCCCATATTTACACACCTAAAGCGCTGTGTGTGGTGGATATTCAGGTATTCCCAGGATAAACTACTCTGTGTATTTTCTTATCTTTAACATATAAAGCATTGTAGATACCTGTTTTTCTAATTACAAAGTGAGTGCAGAATAAATATCCCTAATTTCTGAATGGCAGTGTGATTCAAGGACAGCAAACCAATCGCTAATGAAAGGTTCACAGACAAGTATGGAAAGTGCACTATTAATTACAACGAATACAGCATACATTGCAAAGAGCAGGAAAAGCTTGCTCATCCCGCTGCTGGATCTCATAAAGGGAACGAGACTCCTCTATGGCCTGCTTCTCCCTGCGCTCCTCCGGAGACAGCCCAAAGTAGTTACAGTCCCTGCTGCCATGGCTCAACTCCTCACTTCGCTCACGCTCCGCTTTTCTGCACAGGGAAAAAAAGGAAGCGGGATCACTTGGACTAAGAAATTCAGGATCAAACACAACACAAACTCAGGGGTGAGCAGGAAGAAAGCAGATGCAATGATGGAAATAGAAACTCTGCCGCAGCAGCCCAAGGAGTCAAAATGTCACTACCAACAAATGCAGGCAAAATGCTGTTCTCACACTCCTTTCAAGTGGTAAGTCAGAACATGAAGCAGTCCCCTGTGACAGGTTCAGCAGAAGCTGAGGGAAGACCTTAGCCATGGCCAAGAAGCACTTGCAGTATTATTTCAGCCCCAACCAAAAAGAAAAACAACAACTACAATAACAACCCACACCAACATTCACTTTTCAAGAAAAAAATGCAGCTTTGTAGGCAGTTGCTGCCATGCAAGAAAAAGAATTGTTTTTCCTGTACTTGTGTGTATTCTTAAAGACTTGGGACACTTCTTAAGAATTCCATGGCAACATATTTCAAAAGAGTATGCTGGAAGCATTCGAAGCAGGCACCTGGGCTTCCAGGAGCTCAGTCAGAGTTCAAGCCAAGGAAGGTGCTGTTTGCAGTGTTACCTTACAGACTGGGAAGGATTCCTGCCTGGAGTTTTTTGCTCAGTTGAGGTCTGATGAGGTTGGGGCCCAGAACACAAGAACTGGTGCTGCCTGGTTCCCACAGTATGCTGTAGTCGAGGAGGTAGTGCTGACTGGGGTTTGATTGACTTGCTCTGATTCTTTGGCCCTTTGCACTCTGCATCTGTGGCAACAACATCAAAACAGGTAAGATTTTTGTTTTAATCATTTTTGAAAGCTCTTCGGGACAAAACATCTGACAAAGAAGATTCTGCCACACAAAGACAGGTACAGTCCTACCAGGCTGAGCATTCTGCCCCCATGTTGGGTAAAACTTTTTTATCTTCTTCCCTGGCACAGTGTTCCAGCCCTCCATAGGAGAGGTCTGTGGAAGAGGTTTAAGGCTCTTCAGTGAGACAGCATGCCTACAAAACAAGGAATTATGGAGGGAATAATATCTTAAAAGACCAGACTGGGACTTGCATAAATTAGTATCACATGTTCACTAATACTGACAGATCTTTCAATTTTTGAGAACACTGCATTCAAAGTCCTTTGCCTTTATGATTACACTCAAGCAATGTGTAGAACAGCAACTCTGGGTTTTTTTCCTTTTTAAATAAAACTTTTCTTTTTAAATAAAACAAGTTGACACAACTTAGATAAATTTATTACCAGCACTGCAACAGGTGCCAAGATTGAAAGATGTTACATTGCTGGTGTACATCTCAGAACAACTACTGCCTTTTTAACTGAGGATGCTGTAGGATGGTCCAAGCAACTGTTTATATTGTTTGAAAGGCAGACATTCGGACAGGTTAAATTCTAATTCAAAAAGGGTTCAAGCTGCAAGGTAATCTTCCTATCTTGCAATATTTTCTTTTTTTAATGGAGATCAAATGAGATTAATGGGCATCTTTCTCATTTACTTTGATTGAAAGTGGTTCCTCTTCCCAAACTACAGTCAATGTGGGTTTTTTGACCCCGAAGTCACAGGATTTACAGCAGACCTTGGGATGTCTCAAACTGCTCTCTCCCTGCCCCCTCCCCACCAAAAAAACCCAACAAACAAAAAACCCCACCCCACATAACCAAAACCATCAAATCTGCAACCCACAACAACAACTTTAAATAATTTTTAGTCCCAGATAGGGCAAAGATGATGCTGATCCAAACAGGAACTTGGCACTCTCTGGATGAAATCAGGCAGAGCTACTCAACCAACAGAGGAGCTTGGTGCCTTAATGGACCTTTCAATATGAAAAGCTTGTCACAGATCTACCATCTAATTATTAAGTACAAGCAACACCTTATTAGCCTGGTGTCAATCTGTTTAGGATTGAATCTTTTACAAAAAATAAAATACTACTAATGTAGGTACTGTTCTACTCTCCAAGTCATACCCAGACTACTTAGCATTACAGAAAAAAATATGAAGTGATAATCAATTTTTCTTTTTTTTATTAGTATGCTGTTTTCTTAACAAATTTGTGGTAGTACTACTCCAAGTAAAGAAACAGATACATTCCAGGGGCTGAAGTTAACTCTGAACCAAAGTAATGCTTTGTTCAGTTTGGTGCTCCCTTCCAAGAGAGATTAAGCACTTACTTTGCTCCAAGCTCTTCTACAAATACAACAACTGGCCCATTCTCTGAAAAAACTTCTTGAATATGGGCATTATAAAATTTCCCATTATGGTCTAAGCGCACCTGTAAGGAAAAAGAATAAGAAAAAAAAGTGGATTAGCTCCAAAGATGACTGTGAGAGGAGGTAACCCTTTAAAATATCAACAATGTTAGAAACGGAACATTTCCTTGGGCAACAGAAGTCCTGAGAAATACACACCACAATTCAGTAAATGAATCAAAAGCCAATCTTCAATCCCTATCGCTTCTTCAAAAAGAAATAAAAATACTATTAAAACAAACACACGCACAAAACACTAAACAAACAGCTTGCTGGGGAACGCTACTTAATGAAATACGCTTTTCAAAACCACATGAGAAAGTTAAAAGCAATCAATGCAGCCAGGCTATTCAGCTTTTCTGAAAACACTCTCTCTCACAACAAAACTTAAAGCTTTTCCATATTAAAATCCACTTCACTTCAGTGAAATTTAGTCTAATTAGGAACATAACGAACACCAATTACTTCAGGAGTTATTCTTTAGGTTTTTTTTTAAAAAACAACCAAAAAAATTTCTTTAAACATCATCATAGTGTTACTTGTCTGACTGACATTCTATGTTCTCAAATTCTCCTGCTGAATAAAAAATAAATTTCTTAATGTTCCACTACAGTATTTGGCATCACGGTTGTATTAATTCGGTCAACTCTAATTTTCACTATTTACTTCTTCTTTTCTTCCCATGTTTTCATCCCACAGATTTACTGTCTTGCCACATACATATAAAATTTGACAGAGAGAATATGTTAATTACCAGAGTGTTTCCTCCTAATAATACCTAAACCCTTCAATAAATACTACACAAGACAGCCTTAGGGTCTTAAACGCAAATTTTACGCCTGTTCTGTTAACTAATAAGTAATCAACTCAGCATTAGGTTGGTGTGGTTTGGGAGGTTGGGGGCTTGTGGCTTTGTGGGCTGTTTAGTGGGGGGTTTTTAGGTTTAGCGATGTGTTGTCCCTGCAGTTTAGTCACTATGGTTGATTCCATTCCACAAATAAAAAAGTAAAAACTGAAAGAGCCCCTGTGCTACATGATTACCCAAAATGAAAATGCTGTCATTAATGTTAATAACTTTAATAGATGGTCCTAGAAAGAAACACATTTAGCCAAGTACCACCAGTTTAATTAACATGCTTAAGGGGACTAATCTACAATTTGAGAATTTAATGGCAAACCTTGCTTCTTCTTAAGTAGCAACACTTAATACAAAACTTAATAGAATTTCAAGACAATTGTGTAACACACTGGCAACACCCTTAGAGCAAGAATCGCCCAAGACTTCAGGATCTGCAGTAACTAAAGCAAGCTCTACTTCACTACTTGGAAGCATTGAGATTTCATCAAAGCCAATTTACAAACAGTAATCACTATCTCCAGTGTCAAACAAATACATGGATCTACAATTCCATGATTAACGTTGATGGTCCCAGACATCTTATTACACGTACTTTTGGAGTTAACCTTGTGGCTTTTTAATGGAGTAAAATTGCACTGATCAGTTGTATGTATGCTGTAAGTCATGAACACTGCAAACAATCGAATAACAAGTATGTCCTCAGCTGAAGACATAAGCCAAGTGTATTTAGAAAGTAGCAGTATCAAAATAGTTAACCAAGAGGGAAAATAGGCATCTTGAGCAAAATGTTAATGTCTATAAACTATAATTCAATACTACTTACTTTACATTTATCTCCAATGGAGTATTGCATGCCAGCAGCAATAGAGAAATCTTGCTTTTGCTGATCTGTAAAAACAGAAGCAGTAATATACTGTTAGTTTAAATACACCAAAAGAGTTAATTTTTTGATGCAGTAAAAATGCAAACCAGGCATTCAGGCCCTAAATCTGCCCATCACTGACCCACGTGAGGGAAACCAAACTAAACCCAAACTGCCGCTTGCATCAGTTCTTCGGGAGGACTTCACACAGCTTGCAAAAGCTCAACTTTGAGGTGTTCTGTTACTCACCCCATTTGGATCGGAGCCAAACATCATATTCAATGTTTCTGTAAACCAAGGGATCGAGTGATTTCAGAACCTTTTTAGGTAACGCCAACAAGTTGGAATTCCCATTGCTCTCAAGGTGCTGCATGGAACAGAACAAAGTGCTAAACGGTCAACGACACAGATATGTCCAGTTTTGCATTTTTCATTCAAGTGCTCAAGCCTTATACTGAAATATAGAAAAGCTGAAGATACCTAGAGCATAAAGAGCTTTGAAAAAAAATAATTAAATGGTGTTCTTTTAACCATGCCGGAAAAATTTAAAAACTAAGCAGCACTAGAAAGGACACTGTCCACCTCTGAGCACATCAAAAATATACATTACTTTTCAAAGAAGAGGATCGCTTTTAGGATATTACGTTAGGGAAAGCTATTAACTCAAAAGTCTCTCATGAACATTAAATACTAAAAACTACAGCAGGATACAAGTTATTGGAAAGAAAATAAATCTCAACAGAAAAATACCTTGTTGCCAGAAAGAGATTTCATTCCATTCATATCACTAACTGTTGTAGCTTTACTTCTGTAATAGAACAGAGGCAAGTTATGTTTTTATAATTAATTACAGTATTACTAAGGCCTGAAAATCAGGTAAGACACATCTAGAAGTGGATAAAAATACTGAAACTACCATTCTCTATATGTTTTCCTGACAACAAGCATCCCACAGAACATCTTCATCTCTTGAAGTGAAAAAGCTGTCTAAAATAAAATCTACGCTTTTCACTTTCTATGACAAAAATAAGATTTTGAGTTTAAGTACAAGTTTTAGGAAGTCTATCTTATGTATGCTTTGTTGTCACTTTGAAAAAAAAAAACCAAAGGGTGGAAGGCAAGGGAAACAAGTGTCCTCTTAGATTTTTACAACCACATTGCAAAAGTAGACATAAAACCTCTCATAACCAAAACCCACTCAGTTAGTTAACTTGCATCAGGCACTCTAATTTACTCTTATTTTCTACACCTGACATCACTGGAAAAATAACTTTCCATAGAATAAGTCCAAGTATTATTCCCGACATCAGTTGTAGGCAACTCTCAGCATTAACTTCTCCCAAAACTATTACTCTTAATAACAACATAGCTGAAAAGTTTGTATTTATAAAATGAAAAGAATCTTCTGGAAAACTAGCTGATGAAACAAGCTGAAGTCAACTTTAAGACAAGCAAAAGATTTAGGAGTTCATAAACACAGCAAAGGGTTTGTAATTTGTGTTAACTGGGTCAAGAGTCACATACACACACCAGCCCTTGCATTAGAGGACATATGGTTTAAATCAAAAACATTGAGTTCCACAGTCTTCAGTGAGCATATGACCTTATTTCCAAATGTGCTGAGGAGGTTAGCAGGATATTTTCTTAGGAATCCCAGAGATACAGGGTAAGGCTACTGCATTTGAATCCCAGGAAAGCTCCAAGAACAAAAAAGAATAAAGAAGATTTTCACTCGCTGACATTTAGCTACAATAATTGTTTCCTGAGGAAGAAATACTTTGTATCTTAATTGGCAACATTCCCTAGTATTTTTTTTTTTCCAAACACAAACATAAGCTAANTAAGCTAATCCATTTCCCAGAGCTTCTTATTTTTTTTTCTTCTGTGATGTTTTCCATCGTCTTCCTTTCTCTTGTTTTCAACCTGTGGGAGAAACCAGCTCCCAACAGCTCAAAGAACTTCTGCCACATGCCACACAGCAGAGCCCTGAGGAAGGACTGTAACAATCAGTGGGAAGAGGGAACATGATCCATTAATGCAGCATCACCTCCATAGTTTCAATGGAATTTCATACAAGCCAGAGTTAAGAACCCTATTAAGCAGAAGAAAACCTGCCAATATGTGAGTGCAAAAATGGCACTGTGAAAGACTGACGGTGCAAAAGGACTCAGGTCAAAATCTCAAAGCTTGCTAGAGCATCCAGCAAAAACAATATAAACCCACTTCATAAAGATCAAGATCAAAATGGTGCAAGCTACATCTCTATGTCTCCATTAGCTTCACCTCAAGCAGGCATTCCAGCCCCCAGGTGTGGAAGCCACACAAGTTGGATTAGATTCCTGTAACTCTACTCAGCTGCAGAGTAAGCCAAGTCATTCTCACAGAGTTTACCATGCCAGACTGGCACACTGACAGGTCTCCCAGGGAATTCTGTTACTCTAAACAGGAAGAGGTACAGGTTGCAATGGCAGTAATCCATTATGTAAAGAGACTCAAGCCTAGACTGCAGGAAAAACAGAGGAGACAGAAGCCTGTCCTTAGGTAAGTGAAGATTACACATTGCATTCTTTCACACTTCTAGCCCTCCCTCTTTGTGCTTCTTTTCTTAACAATTTGTAAGTGTTTTCAACCCTAATTGTTGGATTCCACTACCCACCAGAAATTCAGAAAACTCATTTAACATGTGTTCATGGGCATCTTGTGTTAACTCTTCAATCTCATTTACCTGTGGTTGTCATCTTCTGAATCTGAAGCAGACACTTCACTGCTCCCATTACTTTCCTCTGTCACACCAACAGCACTAAGTTCTGCCATGATTTTCTTTACATCCATATCAAACACTTTCTCATAGAGCAACTCGTACAGCAGGGCTGGGGAAGAGGAGAAAGCGGAAGAGCAAAATCAATTACCAGCTAAATCAATTTCTGTTCCACCATTACAGATGGCAATCATACAGTCATTGACAACTAAACTGAAAACCAAGCTCTTAAAAATGACTACAATAAACTTTCACACAGAGCCTCTTCCTGAAACCTAACACTGACAGCTTTAAGATTTTTGGTAAAAATATGCTTTTAACTAACAGCTTAATACTTACACTGGCACAGAGCAGCCTTTTCTGCATACTCTATGGGATACACAATATCATAGTGGTTTCCATTTGAGAAGCACAGCAATACCTATTAAAAAAAGCACACAGATATTTTAGGCTTTGCATATCACTTGATTTTTCATAAGCACTACCTTTTTATTTCAATTTAAGGCACCCATGTGCTTTATTGTCTCTCAGGATCTCAGTGTATCAATAAAACAATCAAAATGTTTGGTGGATGTTCTTTAAACCAAACAGAATTTGAACAAAAGTCAAAGAGAGTTTAAGACAGGTTACTGCCCAAAAATTTATTTTTACAGAATTTTATATTAGTAAGAAGATATGCCACACCCTAAATACATCCCATCTATTTAAAAAGAAGTGTTACAAGTATTAACAGCATAGCTGCCTTAAATACGTACAAAATAAACTGCTAAAATTGAATTTTCAGAAGATTTCATTGTATTGAATAATAAAACCCACATGCAACTACTTGCTGTTTATAAAATAAAGTAGTCTTACTTCAGCCTGTCACAACAGCCATAATTTGATTTTTTTTTACCTTATCAGAAAAGCCATTTTCAGTTACACGTGAAGGAGAAGCATTTGGCTCCTGGTATATTATGAAATCTTTCCTGGAAAGAAGAAAAAAGGTAGCAGTTAAGAATTTATTTTAAAAGCAGTATCAACAGAAATTTGAGTACTGAAGTCAAATTCAAGGAACATATGTAACCACAGAAAACACCTAGTGGTTTCTCTGCTATCATCAATCTCTATCATGATTTGAAACTTAAATATTCTCTCTCTCTCCTTTTCATCCATAATGTTCTCTTTCAGTTTTTCACTTCCTTTCACCTGTCACCTCCTTCAACTTCTTTCTCACAAAGGCAAAAGTGTTATCGGTCTTGCAAAATAATTGAGTATATTCACAGTTTCTGGATTAAAAAAAAAAAAACTTTTTACAGCTAGTCAGAAAAAACAATTTTGGGAGGAAAAGAAGAGCCACCCACTTCAGGGAGCAAAGAGAAATTTACTAGATAACCAAATTATATCTCTGAGAGGTCTGAAGAGTGAAAGTGCAATCAAACCTATTCTTACTGAATTTCTATCCTATGCCAGGAAAGTCTGAAACTCGCTTACTTATTCACTTGGAACAGAACAGGAAATTCTTACTTCTGCTTCCCTTAAGTCTGCCACCACGCAGGAAAGAAAGCAACTCTTTCCCTTTACCTCCACCACCATTCCTACTTTCCCTGAGACTCTAAACTGCCTTTTCAATAGAAGCCCATCTTCCCAGAACATGCACAGCAGTAACTACTCTTGTGCGTTCACCTGTGCAGTGAAATACTACATGAGAGTTGCATCTGTGCCTTAAAACCCTCCTGACGCTTTCAATGGAATAAAAAACCCACTGTTATCAACCAGGATTTGTCTCTATTCATTTATCAGCTGTGGCCCTGGATACCAATGTGGCATGACTGCAAAATAAACAACTCCTATTTATGAGAATACATTTTTCATGGCCAGGAATACAACAGATTGTGACCATCCAGTTCTGCTGACTTTAACTGAGTTACAGCCTCTACAACTTGGCTCAGTGTAACCATCAGACCTTCCCACTAAGCCTCTTGAGCCAAACCTTGCTCTGACTCTCAGCTCAGTCCTCCCCCATCCCTGCAGCCATGCAACTCTGAGCTGTCCCATTCACCTCACAAAATGCAAAGAGAATTCCCTGCAATTTCCCACACGTAGCCACCAAAGTGCCTAAAGGTAATATTTAACTAGTTTGATTCTTTCCTCTGATCAGCTGTCTCACCAATAGACAAAGCCATTAATTTACAGAAAACATTTTGAAATACTGAATTTTATGGCTTTACAAACAGCAGACAGTGAAGATGCTGTGGACTACTCATTCCCTTGCACAGTAATTAGAAAGCAGTTACAAATGTTCAGCACACTGTTTCTCACTACTTTGTAAGGAAAGATTTAGTATATAGGAAACAGCTTAGTAATAGGGTTAGTACTAAAGCCTTAGTGAGAAACAGGAAGAAAAGCAATTTTAACAGAAAAACTAGGATATTAAAATTAACAAAATACAAACTGTATGAGATTATCCACAACCAGCTAGGCAGGTGAGATACATGGCATTACTGCAAACCTGTAGTCACATCCCAGATTAAATGCCATTTTCTAAACTCACTTTTCTATTTTTATTTAATACCTTGACAGCTGCAATTTTCAAAGCAAATTTATCATCTGACAGAGTATGGCATAACATAATCCCATCTTTGCTATTCCAACTGATTTACTAACAAAACAACAGAAATTATCTCAGTAAAACATATTTAAAGGTATTCTTACTTGTACATAAGAGAAAGGGCACTTATTTCTACTTGTCCAACCCATTCCTGTATTGAAAACAAAAGAAAACTTAGTTCAAACAAACACATAATTATACCTCCTCATAAGCAGATCAAGAGATGCAAGAAATCACTGTTGGAAACAAATATATGAACACTGAATCTGAAGCGCAGCAAGACAGAAAAATACAATTCCCCAAAGCATTTTACAGTAGACAGTACATACATAAAACTATAAATTCACATAATTCAAAGACCTCCTAAGCTCAATCAAAAACACATTTGAGGGGAAAAAAAATCCAATTAGCCATCAACTTCAAGAAAAGTAGTTTTCTATTATAAGTCAAGTTTAACATACCTGTGGATTTTCCAAACTTTTTAAATAATCTTCAAATGACCCCTCTATGAACTGTATTAAAAAAAAAAAAACCAAAACAGCAGTAATTAGTCATTTTTAATAGTGCAGCATATGGAATCCCCAGTGTGTGACCCACTGTAGCAATGGGAGTGTACCACTGGAAACTGAAGGCTCCCCTGCCCTCAAAAAGCTTACAGCCTAAGTATAAAGTGATGTCGAGATGAAGGAATGAACAGTCAAACACACTGGTTTGCCTTGCAGAAGAGAACCACATCGACAGCTTTCAAAGTCATCACACAAGCCAAAATAAACCAGACAAAAAGCCCCAAAAAGAAATTCAGCAGCCAAATGGGGAATCTGGAAGAAGGCAAAGATGACGTCATGCAGATGTTTATGGGCAATTCATCCCAGGCATGCAGAGCATCATTGAAGAGAGGACACGTGGACTTGAATTCAAATATCTTGTTAAATAAACAGCAGTGGACAATGAAGAATAGGAGTCACACTTCTGCAGTAGGGAAGCAGTGGTAAGATCTAGCACAGCCAACCCATAAAGCACTTTTTCCTCTGTTCTGTATCACTTCAAACTGCCTTTACTTTCAGCAAAGGATGCAAACAATCAGGCTACACTCCAAGTGCCAGCCCAAGAAAGTGATCCTTCAGCTGGACTCACTAACACACATGGAGAGGCCAAATTCACATTTGCCAAGAGCAGAGAAAGATGCTGCAATAATTGAGACAACCTAACTTCAAAGTATTTCAGCCACACTGGCCATAGAAAGGCTAGATTTAAAAATTGCTCTTTAGTCACAATCTGCTTGATTTACTTGAAATAAAGATCCGCAGATGTCCAAACCAAGAAGGAAATCCCTTTATTAACTTAAGCTGCAAGCTGGATGGCCTCTTTACCCAGTGATTAAGAAACAAGATAACAAGGAGAACTGAGTGGAGTAGTGAGATTAGAAGTTTTGCTTTAGCCATTTTGAAGTGAGAAGAACCAACAAGCCTGGCCCAAATTTATAATTTAGATAGAAGCAATCAGGTGTGAAGTTAAAAAAGGTGCATCAGTAAAACATGATCACAGTTGCTTTTTGTGTCAAAATTAAATGACCTGAAGATAATGCACAGAGAAAGAAAGGAAGGGCATCAGGAAGTTCTCACAGGAAACTGAAGAATTAGAGAATGAATGTAACACAGCAGAAATTCAAGACAACACCTCAGGAAAGACTAAGGATGGAAATGAAGATGGTGGTTACACTCCTGAAATTTTGGTTATAACAGTATCAGTGGAAAGAAAGACACAAATTCAAGCTGAAGTGATTACAACAGAGAGAAGAGTAAGCACCACCAGTACACATCAATAGAGCGTAACTACTGAGGAGGCAGCAAGTGAACCAGGAGATTAGGGAAAGAGGCATTTGTTGTTTATGCTGGTTGTGCGTTTGGGTTTTTCAAAGAGAGATAACAGTGCTGTACTCCTCACAGAAAACACAAAGCATAGTGAGAGACAGAGGCAGCAAAGGAGATCAGCGGAGCTGAAGCTAGGTACCCCAGGGAGTAAGAATACTGGGAAATGAGAACAAACACCAAACACCTACTTTCACAAGAAACTTTTAAAAAGGAGACTTTTCAGAAGGACAGCAAAAATGGACAGAGGAGAGGTCATACCTTGGGTTAATGTCTGAGGGGAGAAAAAGAGAACACTGGGACCAGGAGTTTGGAGGAGAGAGACCAAAACAATACGAAAATCAGCTAGGGCTAACAAAGCAGGGATGGGAAACAACAATATGGGAAACAACATACACTTAAGAGTCAAAAAGGGCATGGAATTTCAAAACACTACACAATGGAACAAGAGAACAGAACTAGAGAAGCAGATATTGGAGTGAGCGGGGTAATTCTGGAAAGAAAGGGATTAAAAAGGCAGCAGTGAAAAAATAAAGTATGAAGAGAGACATCCAAGAGTTGCTAAGTCCTGGATGGACTGGAAACAATTGGAAGGAGTCAAGTCAGAGCAGCACTGTCCCAGAAAGATCTGCTATATTTTATATCATTAATTCCTGATAACTTCCACATTTACGTGATCACTCACATTTGAGCATAGGGTACTACGTCAGAAATTACAGCACAGAGACACACCCTTATTCCTGCTTTCCTTCTCTTTCCTATGCCAATGCATATCTAAAACAGTCTTTTTATTTTGGATCTGGGTAAATTTAGAACAGAAAAAGAGAGCTGAGTAACAATCCTCTAGCAGCAAATCCTTACACATACTCACTTTCCCCTTCTGTCTGTCATGGAAATCAGGTAACAGTATATACACTAGAACCCATACAAATACAAACAGAAGCCCCATGATTGATTAATGCTTTTAAAAGGAAGGGAAAAAGGATTTTATGATGTTAACACTGATGGCATTGACCAAGTATAGATCAATATCAAGCTTAGTTATAGATGTTTAGGGGAAAAAAACCTACAGTGCCAATGCAGAATAAACTGCAGACCCTCAAACAAATTTCACTAATTTCATCAGTCAAATCCCTTATATATTGGAAAAGCAATTAATTAGCACAACAAGAACATTTTCTAACTTTTATTAAAGTAGGCATAATACTAAACTAAAATCCAGATTTTAGTAGCTTTACTATAGACTATTAAAGTTTAAATAAGTTTGCTTTTTTTACTTCATGAGCATTAAAAACTTCTCCCACCCCATATCACTCCAGTCCAAGGAGTACACAGGTTTCTCCAGGCTTATGAAAATGAGTTACTACCACATATGTGCTCATTAATTTAAAGAGCATCAACTGGTATTTAGCTATGATGAATATTGCCACAGACATAGGGAGGTGCAGAATACACCAAAGTCGAAGGAATAAAGTAACTTTTTTTAAATGCTGACAAAGGAAAAAAAAAAATACTTACTGCTTCAAATTTCTCCCTATTTTTCCGAAGATAGTCTACACAAGCCATCCTAACATCAACGTGCCGAGACTGAGAGTGCAACACCTACAAAGGGAGAAAGAGAACAAGGTGACATTGGATCTCAGGAGTTTTGATGACAGGCCACAAATAATTAATGACTACTATCTAAATACAGGCTTGGAAATACTATAGTTTTATTTTTAAGAATATTTAATATGCATACTCATTCAGTAGCAACATCTTCAGGCAAGTCAAACCTCAATTACTTAATAAAAAATTAAGTAAATGCAGAATTCATGGGTTTGCTAAATTCAAACCTTCAATTTCATGAGAATTTACTAAGCAAATGAATAGCATTTATTGTTAATCTTTAACTGCCTGCTTCATAAAGGACTTCAGTTAATTGAAGTAAGATATAGCAGGAGTGGATGAGGAAGTCAACTACCAACATGCACTCATTCAAATGAAATCCAACCAAGTCTCACAGCCCATATTTACCTTCTCTTCATTTTAAGAGGCCTGTTGCCCAAACACTCTTTTGGAAGCCACGAATTCAGTTCTCAATATGACACCTGCATTCTACCTCTTGTTCAAATCTCTATTGGAAAACTATTACTTCCATCACAGGTTCCAAGTTATCTCACTACAATGTAGGGAAATTCCAGACAATTTAAGTTGCAGTGCCTCTTGCAGTGCTTACACACAGCCTCAACATACATCAGTTACAAATTCAGTTCAGTTTTTCTGAATAAAGAGTACACAAACTAGACCAAAATTGCAGATAAACATTTAAAAATTCTGAATTAAAGACTTTACTTTCTTAGAGGTCATTTCCGACCTAAATGATTCTATAATAAGCATGGGATGTTAAAAATGTAATAGTCGAAAAAAAGTTCTATTGACACTGGAGTGTAAGAGAAACCTTCCACGTATTAATTAAAGAGTCAGAATAGCAATGTGTATTATATATGTATATAATCCCCTGAGATAAAAAAATCACCCACTCTAAATCAATAGCATTTGTTTGCCTGAACTTATCAATTCAGTGGGGAAAGGAATTTTTTTAAAAAGTGATCTGTGTATAATTAGCACAGGAATCTGGGTTCCCACAATCAGAAGCACCAGAGCTCCCACTGCTGTTTGCTTGTACTTAAGACAAGATGACGCTGTCGCTTTTTTCCTTTAACACTAACACCGAAATGGGGGAGGGGAATTCAACAGGAAGAACAGAAAATAAATTACTCACTTTCTGTAATTTTATAGTAAATTAATTAACAAAACTAAGAACGTGGCTTTTCAGCTCTTTCCACTAACTTCTGTTTCCTAGACAGTCTCATACCAAGCAGCTGTATTCCAATGTTGAGATCTTACACTGAAAAAAGCTCTGAGGAGGCGGTGGAAGGTCAAAACAGATAAGGATTTCTTGGTGGCAGGAGGCAGCTGTACACACAGAACCTCTCTCACCTCACAAAGTGCAAACTGTTTTAATAAAATCATGTTTTTCACTGGCACATGACTGCATAACCTTAACCTATACCTGTCCGCATTTCAACACTAATTACCACCCACTAAAGAGATCCACTTCCCATGCTTTCGTGAGAAGGAGCTTTGTTTATGTAACCGGTTACCTGCTCGGCCACAGCCCTGAAAAGGCAGGACCCATCCTTGGCCACTTTCTTCCTGTACAAGCCCTGAGAACGCAGGTAGCGGTCCATGGACGTGTCCCCGGGGGCGTCCCCGCCGCTGCCGGGATGGCTCTGCTCCCCTCCGCCGGCCCTGCCCGCCGCATCCATGTTCACCGAGGAGAACGCCGCACCCCTCCTAGTCCCACATGGCGAGGAGAAACCGCGGTGCAGCTCCGGGACCGGGCGCAGGTGCAGCAGCCGGAGCGGGGGTCAGCGCTGGCCCGCCGGCAGCCGCAGGAGCAGCAGGAGCAGGAACGGGAGCGGCAGGAAGAGCAGCA
>VYZQ01055551.1:13100-27508 GCA_013400655.1 Mystacornis crossleyi
GTCACACCAACTGTCATGGACTTCGGTGCAAGGTTTATCAGGGAGACCCTTCTGTTGAGTCACAAGGAGCAGAAAGGACCCCCTTGCTTTCTAAACTCCTCAGAAAGGAGTCTGGGTGTGGCTGGATCCACTTCTAGTCCCAGACTTTGTCAATGACTTGTGTCTAAAGGATTATATAGGTGTAATTAAATCTTCACATGACTTTGTCCCCTAGGATTCAGGATATTAAGCCAAATATATGAATAAAATAAATGATTTATTTAAATTGATGATGATTATGATAATGATTAGTCTAAGACACTTTAATCAGTATTATTTACTACGCAGTATAGATAGTTATAACTACTAATATAGTGCATTATTTATTAAATTAGCAATNTCATCTTATTAGCTATGAGCATATGTTTTGTGCAAGGAGAGGCTCTGATTGTTAAAGGAAGGGCAGGATACTGGCAGATGAGGTGAAGAAAAGAAGTAGGCAGTGGAGCTCTTTGGGTACAATTCATAGAGACAACCTTAGAGACTTCTTAGACTGAAAACTGACTGTTTCTACACAAACATACTTCTGTAGAATGGCTCTTCAGAGCCTTTATGGGGAAAGAACATGACACAGCCCTCNCTGCACTCCTAGAAGGGGCATGTTAGAAGTCTCTGCCCTTAAAAAGTGGGATTGGGCTTTTGTAGTAAAAAGTGACTGACTTGTCAGTCAGATGTTTCTGGGTGAGCTGTGAGGGCCACATCCTCACCAGTGCCAGTTTCAGCTCCAAAATAGGGTCTTCACATCCTCTGAATGTTTCACTTCGGGACTGACGAGTCAGGCTGGTCTCAGCACTCTCCAACACCAAAAGCATTGTNAAAAAAAAAAAAGGGAGGGGAAAAACTTAAGTACCCAAAATATATCTTTCCCCTCAATAGTTCAAGTGTTCAGTTCTATGGAAATGAACTCCCTTGTCTGAAATGTTTCCTTTTATCTTTCCCAAATATAATGACTCCATAAGAATAAATGGCTGGGGGTGGGGAGGTGTTGTTTCCTTTTCTTTTAAATGCTGGTTTGAAATAAGAAATGGAGAGACTTCCAATGCTTTTATACTCAGTTGACAGAATTGGATGCTGGTATGAAATACTGCTTTTAGAAAGATAACCGGGACCGTGTCACAGTGGGAGCTACAGTGGGATAATGAAGCACAATCCTTCTAATTACAAGACCAAAACAAAACAAAATGCTAATGCTTCCCAAATCACACAAAGTGCACAGACACAGTAGATGTTGCTGAAGTGGAAGTCTTTATATCTTTTCCCTTTGTTTTAACAACCTTTTGAGCCAACAAGCAGTTCTCTGCTACTGTGGTTGCTCACATAAAGCAAAGTTTGGCTCATGTCTATTGATGGCACTGATAGAGTGATTTAAAGCCCTGAACAAAAAGTAGGAATTTAATGAGCAGCAGGAGCTTTGAGTTTGAAGGCATGTGGGACAGAAGGTTGGGTCAAGGGTATCTAACGAAAAGCCAAAGATCTCTATCACACACTGCTGAAATGAGCTCTTTTTGACACAACACTGAGTTTGCTGTAGGTTCCAGCCAAACTTTTGTCAAACATCTGATGGAAAAGTCCACTGAGAATGATGGGCCGTGGGGAACCTGGTCGAGTGCAAGGTGTCCCTGTCCATAGGAGGGGGATTGGAACTGGGTGATTTTTAAGGTCCCTTCCAACCTGAACCATTCTATGATTCTATATTTCTACTTAAGGTTGAATTGTATTTTCTCTGTGAATGCTTATGAGCAATTTTATATATGAAAGTGGCAAGAGGAAGTGGAAAGAAATGGACAGCAGAAGTTCCTCTCATTTTTCATTCATAAACTGCTAAAAGAGTGTTTTCTTCATCTCAAGTCTAAAAAAACGACATCGGATGCCACGTTTGAAGGACTCTGAGAAAATAAGGGTATGAGCAGTCTGATCTAGCACAGAAGTCAAAGCAAAGTTCCCCACTGTCTTTCTAGACTTTTACATGCTTAAGCTTTTTTTTCTCTTTTTTTTAGGAATGAAAATTTTTATTTGACCTGTATTGTGGTGCTGCATCATAAAAAATTAAGATGATACACAATATCTTCTATTATTCAGTATTACTCTAAAGATGCATCAAATGGAGTATGTTTTTCAGACATGGGCTGGTGTGTCTGCTGTTACTTATGGTGCAGTAAATTCTCTGGGGGATACATTATACAACTCAGAATCAGTTTGAAATAACACAGTCCCATTTGGTTCCTGGTAATCACATTGGAGATGCACTTTGCACCATCCTATGCACAGAACGTCTTGTATTATTCAGATACATCTTTTTAGTCTCTGTCTACTTTCAAGTGCTCAAAACACAGGAGTAGGTAATGAAAAGTTCAGATTTTGGTGAGCCAGCGTTTGTGATTATAGTTCTAGCCTATGTGTTTGCTCATAGTAGAAGGAATGTATGTATATATACCTAGAGCGTAGGCCTGACTGCACCAGATTTACCCTTTCTTTTCCAGGTTGGAGGAAGGAAAGGTGAAGCAGAACAGAACTCAACCTTCAGATAGAAAATCCTAGAAGGTTCTGTTTGGTCTTTTTCTTTTTAATTAAATTGTAGATACCTTTATTTACAAAATGCCTCTATCACCTATTCTCAATCCAAAGAGAATTTTACATTCTATACCACATAAGTGTGATAAAGGTAAAAATATTCTCCAAAATGATGTGTGGGTTAAAGCTGTGCTTGTTAGCAGAAGTGTAATACCAATAATTTGCTTTGGCTATTGAGACAGATACTTCAGAGAAAAAGTATGGCTCCTTCTGTCCCAGCAAAATTTTATTGAAGATCTATATTTAGAACCATAGATAGTAAATGTCTTGGAGAGGGCTGCAGAAGTACAGCTGCTCCAATCATAGTCTGTGTAATTTTTATTACCAGGATCTAATAGTAAGACCTGCAGTGCATGACTGCAGTTCTTTGAGCTTCAGGGTGGACTCCTGCAGTCCAAAAATTAAGTGATCTAAGCTGCCTAACAGTTCTTTGGATTTAATTGCTCAGAAGCACATTCGGATTTTTTATATATGATGTCTTGAATATTGTACTATTTTTTCCTTTACATGTGTTCTCTGTCAACCATGTAAAGTTAAGATTTCCTCTATCTCACTGCTGCACTGTAAATATTAGTTGAGTGAAGAGCTGGAAGTATTTAATTATTGTGATAATATGAGGCCATTATACCCCATTGATTGTAGGTAACTGGCTCTAGGGAATGCACTGTATAAACATCTGAAGTGCCTTCCAGATACTAATTATTACCACATCATCTCCAATTGAAGGTAGGGAAATTAAGTCATGGAACAGTGAACACTGGGACTTTCAAACACCACAAATCCCAGTGTAGACACTGAAATCCTCACTGAAATTTTCCGACTGATTGCAGAGTTTTGCTCTTTCCAAGCTTGCTGGAAATCTGTTGGGGAAATACAGAGGTATTCAGAAGACCTGAATGAGGCCTTTTGGTTTGGTCAAGTCATCCTTTCCATCAGCTGTGTTAATGCAGAGCCTCTGCTGGTTAATACAGCTTGTGCCTGTGTGATCTAAGGGCAAATTTTGGAAACTGGGGGCCAAAAGTCTTGCTCCCTGTTGTGCTGTGAGCTGCTGCAGTGAGACCTGGAAATTCCCAGTTCTGCTTACCACATCTCCGACCCTTCCCAGAGGGACATCTTTCAGTGTCCAGTGGCACCAAGTCACAGTTCTGGTCCACCACAGCCCTGTCACAGACAGAAACGTGAAAGGCAGCTGAGGGAGTGGGGAGGAACGTGGGCTTCCCTCCAACATCCACAAATTGCAACGTTGTGTTAATGCATTTAAATTAATGCTCTTGTAGCTTCCTGCTGAGGACAAAAATATCTTGTGGTGGAGGCACTTTCCCTTTTAGTGATGCCTCCAAAGAGCAAGGTCTTGACAGTCTGAAAGAATTAACTCTCTTTTTGTGCAGAAAGGTCAGCTACAGGTGAAGGAGCTGCACTGAGAATACCTTTAAACTGCTCTGTCTCTGGCCTCCACGATGAATTGCTGGGAGCTCTTTCTCCAAGCCTAGATATATTTAGACTTTCTTTGATAGATCATTCTTCTAAGGGCAGACTGATTGAGCCAAGATAGGAGCAGATCAGCTGTAACTCAGCCTGGAAGTAGATAGTGATCTGGCAAAAGGGATCCTCATCTGCATCTCTTTCCTGAGCTCTTCTTTTTATTCACTTGCTGGCTTCTGTGCTGAACTCTGTGAAATTCACAAGGGCCACCAGGACTCAAAGGAACAAGTAAGTACCCAGGAAGATGTTTAAATACATTTAAATCTCTTGAATTGGTGGGATTCAAACTGTAAGAGGATGCTGAGCTGGAAGGTTCCGCTAGCAAAAGCAAAGTGTTGGGATGAGCTCTGGACCTTGCACTGCCCAAAACCTCTGCCATGCAAGGGACAATAATTTCTAAGACCTCACATTGTGGCATTAAGATAAAGTGTAAACATTTTGTTTGAACCTGCTTTTTTTCCCCTATGAAATTGCAAAAGTGGGTTTGCAGTATTCTCCTGAAACTACAGAAAGGTGTCTGAACACTGCTCCAGGAAAATGTCCCCATTAGGATCAAACATCAGGAATGGTAAGTCCCCATGGCAGAAAAGAGTGACCATCAGATCCCCCAGGGTCTTAACTTGTCTTATATGTTCTGCAAACATAAAAATGATGTCTTTTTACCTTAATAGAGCAACAGACAGCTTAGATAACCAAAATCTGTGGCTGCAGCAGAGTTAAAAGTAATTCCTCTGCAGCCAATTTAAATTTCTTGTGCACTAGGGAGGAAGGCACTGCACCCTGAACTTCCTCTGCTTGAGCAGCGCCCCTCAGTCATCATCAAGTCTTTGCTGGGTGGAGTTTGGGGTGTCTGAGGCTGTTACAATGGTACAACTATACACACTACACAGACTACAAATATAGGGAGAAAGAGATGCTGCACTGTAAAGGAACAAAAACTGGGTTCTGGCTGCTGTCAGGTTGCTGGATGCAGAGATATGCCATAAAACCAATCATTGCAAATTCAACTCCATTAAAGAGCCGCATGCAACATCAACAGTACTGAAACTGAGCTCAAGGCTCAGAAAGAACAGTGGGAGCAATCTGTTTCTGACTGTTCAAAATGCTGCATTTTGGCTTTGGCCATGTTTCTAATTTTATTACTACTGATTTGAACCTCTAAAAGAGAGCTTTGAACTGGTAAAACACACACTTCAAACCAATTTTCAAAAGAAAGTTTTTGACTCTGTCTAAGCTTCTGCAAAGTAGGTTGAAACCCTTCACTCAATTTTTCTTTGTTTTTGCTATTAACGTATTTTGAGTTTGAAAATAATTTCCCCTCAGCTCAGCCTAAAGTCCCACCAGGAACTCAAGAGTTTGAAACCATTCATCTCACAGTACTTTTGTTCTCATAGCCTGCTAGAAACATCTACCAAAGACTTCAACATCCTAGTGTACCTGGGTATCACAAATGATCTTCTACCTAACAAAGAAGATCAGGCTGTAATTAAGCTTAAGTGCTCCTCAGTTTAATTTTAGTATTCAAGAAAATAATCACAGAATCATAGAATTATAGAGTGGTTTGTGCTGGAAAGGACCTTAAAACCATCCAGTTCCAACCCGCTGCCACAGGCAGGGAAACCTTCCACTAGACCAGGTTGCTCAGAGCCCCATCCAACCTCCAGCCCCAGTCATAGCCCAGCATTTGCTGCTGTGAGAATGGGATGGGAGAGCAAGATGAACATACAGCCACTCATGGAAGAAATATTTTGTCTTTTCATCATAAAGTGAGAGAATAGAACTGATGTTTATCTTGGGAGCCCAGGAGGTTATGACAACCTCTTTAAAGAGGTGGAACATTACAACACTGAGTGTGAGTTCAGGCTGCCTGAAGATTCAAACAGACATGTGGCCTTGCTACTGAACCTCAGTTAAAAATGTACCAAATCTTCCCAGTTTACGGGGTCACAGATCAGCAAACAGACGTTTGACTGGCTGGGAACAGCCTGTTCGGTCCCAGCCGCTCCCTGCTGCTGCCCTGGCTGCCAACGTGTCCTCGGCGTCCACCCCAAGGAGAAAGTACTGCCCTGGTTTAGACCTCCCTGAAGCTCTGAGCATGAGGAGCTGCTTGGATGCTGAAACTTTGAATAATTGTTTGCTCGGCCTTTTAACAACTTCTTGCCAAACTTTTCCATTTTGTTGTTTTTATTTTGTTAAACTGAAATAGAATCAGCTTTCAAACTATTTTAGTGAGCAAAAAACTTGTTTCCCAAGCAAAAAACTTCTCAAAAAGCTTGTTTCCAAGAAAGAATGATAATAAAAAGAAAGAGCCTAGTTTAGCACATATTAATAAAAAAATTGGTTTCTCTTTTTTTTTATCAGGTCATCCATTCAAAAGAAATTTCTGAGAGTCTTTAACTTATTGCTGAAGAATTTCCATGGATTCATGTTCCTGTCAAAGTTTTCAGTTGTCAGCCCACTATTCCCCTACCTGGTATGTGTCTGTTCCTCAGTTAGCCTGGAACTAAATTACCGATGAAATAAATGACAGCAACTTTGGGCAGCAAAAGGAACCATCTGGTGAAGATGGGACTAACAGATGTGCTTTCAGTGTCACAGCCTCAGTCCACACACGTCAGAACTGCACTGCCATACACCTCCTTGCTCACCTGCTCCTTAATAATGTAGCATGCCTGCTCTTGCAGTGCTGAGGGATCCCATTCATCGTGCCAGGCCCTGCACAGTACCAGACGTTGTAGTCCCAAAGCACTAAAGCCCTAATGCTCCAGTGAACTGGCCTTGGAGGGATGCGCACTGGCCTTGGAAGAAAATGAAGCACTGTACCAAATCCTCAGGAACTGAGACAAACAACTGCTCCCTGAATGGTACATGGAGTACTATTGATCACAGCCACACAGGGAATAGGTAATCGTAGGAAAAGAAAGCGAGATCTTTTAAGTGCTACACCTACATATTAATTTCCAATTCAACTCTCCTGCTGAACAGATGAGAGCAAATCCTACTCCTTCCCACTCTGTCTTCTAGACACAATCTCTGATCACAGTTTCTTTGGATTTTTCATTATGAAATCAAGCTAAGCAATAACATGATTTAAAGAGCACATCCATGCTGTCACTGCTCAGGTATGCTGGACTCACCCAGGCCCACATTTGCAATGGTCCAGCAAGGCTGACTTGGTAGGTAGGCAGAGGGTTGTTCCAAAGCAGAGCCTTGTGACTGTGTTCTCATGGCTAATTCCTAACCAGACCTTTGGACGAACAGGAAAGGTAATGGCAGTAGGAAAACACAGCTCTGATAGTGCAGGGTCCCACATCATTCAAGGTGGGAGGTGTGGACATTTGTTCTCCAGAAAAGTGGAAAAAACACTTAATTTGGCAGATTCACAGAGCATCCCTTGCTCACTAAGATGCAGGAATTATGTGATACCTGGGAGCTGCAACAAGGTTACAGCCACACTCTAGTTTCTTGCTGATTTTAGTACTATGAAGGCTCATCAACATTTATCTTTGTGCAATAAAATGCAGTTTGCTACAATCAATTATGAACCCTTCTCCTTCTGAACACTAGCATATAGAGGGTGCAAATTACGAAATAGAAAGACGGCATTTGAGAACAACAGAAGCTGTAGATTTGAGAGCATCATCCAAATGAAACTTGTGTGTTACGATGTGTCTGTTCAGCTGCAAACCAAGAGAAAAAAATGTTGTGAGCTCCTGGTATTGTGCAGCTGACTGTTTCTTTCAGCATGGAGAGACTGCATGGGCTGGAGAGCTGTGCCTGCCTGTGCAGGAAAATGTCCATCTTGAGAGAAACCACCTAAAAACTGGGATATGTGTGGTGTGGACTTAAGAGGATTTACTGATCCTTCAGAGCTGCAGTGTTCAGAAAGCCCTGGAGGAGCTGCTTGTCAGAGACTGCTTCCGATGGGAGAGGGAAGTGTCATCTTGGAGATGAGTGGGCAAGGAAAAAGAGGCTGGAAATAGATTTTCAGTTTTATATTTGAGAAGATAGAAGTTGTCCTAAGACAGGGCAATTTCTTCCTCTGTTTGGGGAAGTGATAAGTGGCATCCTTGGAATGACTGGAGTGAAATCTTGCAGCTACCAAAGGCAGTGTAGACAAACTTTGCCCTTAGGATTGTTGCTGGCCCATGGGATGTTCTCCCAAGGGCTGAATTTGAAACGGGGATGGGATACCTATACAAACCAGAGCTGGATTCCACGTCTGAAGGACTGATAGCTGTAAATCACAGTGTAGTTCTGGGCTAAATTCCTTGAAATTAAAATATATGTCAGGTACTTCAATCAATCCTTTGCGTAGCTGGGTGTTCAGAAGCAAGTAATGAGGTAATATTTAACTGGGGAGTCTCTAGCCTTGGAGATACTTAGAACCCATCTGGCCGTGATCCTGGGCAACTGGCTGTTGGTGGCCCTGCTGGAGAAGAGGGGTTGGATCAGGTGACCTCCAGTGTCCTTTCCAGCCTCAATCAGTCCTTGATTCTGTGATTTTGTGAATATCTGAAGACTGCTTCCATTGAAGTTATTAGGATTCTCCTGGAATAGGACTGTTGAGTGTTGTAAAGCAGATTTTACCATGAGGGCTTGCCAGATGACATCACTTTCAGTGTGTGTGATGCTTCACACAACCAGTTACAGTCCCACCCAGCGCTGGTGGTGAAGTTGTACCAGTTATTCAATCATCCTCACGTATTACCATCAGTGGTGGAGCCCAAGTCATGGAGAAACACAGCTCTGGCACACAAGGCACTCAAAGCAAAGGCCTTTTCTCTCTTGCTCCATTAAAAGGGACTTCAGGAATTTGCAATGGATCTGTTTATAGCAATTTAAAACTTACATTCAGAGGTTTCTGCCATATGTAGCCACCATTCCTTCCTCTTCTCCACTTCAAATTGTGCCACGTGGCCATTCCTATTCTGCAGAAACTGAGAAGTACTGGATAAATATTTCTAGTAAATACCTAAAAGAGATGCTCGTTTGCTAAGCCTGGCTGCTTCCTTGTATGAAAATGGGCAGCATAAAGGAAACCAGTGGGTAAGTACCCTGCAAGACACGTTGCAAGCACGACTTTTGCAGGTCTGAAGGCAGAGAAAGAATTTAATGGGAGTCCCAGGCTGCACCTCTTAGTAACTCTATAGAGACTGATGTTGAATCTATAGCGTGAGCAGATTCCCACTAATGACATTCCAATTTATTATTTTGATGCTAAGGGAAAATATCCAGTTGAGAGACCCACTTTGATAGGGGAGTGTACTGGTTTAGCCAAATTTAGAAATATATCCTCTGAGAGAGAGGAGTTACAAACCACCCCTCCCCCCTCCANTGGAATCGTGTTTCCTCGCGTCTCCGCAGCAACAACCCCCCTAATCTCTATGTCCTTGAAGCACCAAAACCGTTTCTTTTCCTCTCTTCTCTCTCGGGCTCCGTTTAAAGGCACAGAAATCATCATCTGGGCATAGACCAGTTATAGGGGATATAACAGCACACAGTCACCCCATGACAGGGAGAGACAGTATTTTCTTACGCACAATATGGAACCTTAAATATTATCTGAAATGAAATGGAAAAATGATTGCAGTCAGTAATGATTTCAATACATATTCCTCGGAGTTGCCATCTGTAGAGATAAGAGGTCAAATATCTGGATTTGGGGTTGATTGTAGAATGTCCCAACACCTGGAAGGGAGACTCTTACCTTAATTTCATTCACTTATAGTCAGGAGGGGAAGTGAGAAATTCTAAGAGGCTCAGAAGAAGTCATAAAACATGAGACTGAGTGAGAGAAAGTGAAAGACTCATGAAGACCCATCTTTATCTGCTTGCTTTCCTTCCCTGAAGCATTTTTTCAGACAGCCTTTTGACTTTTAATGATTTAGAGCTGCCCTGCCTTGTGTGCTAAAAGGGATGCCTGAAAATGAATCATGATAAGGCAATTTCAACCATGTGAAAGGGTTAAGCTCACTGGGTTGAGAAATAAAAAAGTTTCAGATGAGTAGTTTTTTCAAGAAAGTCGAGGACTGGGATGGTCAGAGCCTAGCACAGATGGAGACCCAAGGTTCGAAGGTACTGATGCAATGTAAGAACCTTGCTGGCTGAAATCCCTATTCCTGTCTCAAAAACAAGGACTGTGCAAAATGATGGGACAAGATTATGGATGCACACATACATTGTGACTGCGACAGGGATTCAGTACGGGGAGTATGAGTGAATTATGGATGCTCTTTTGATTGGTTTTCAACGATCTTTTAATGGCATTAAGATAGCGTGAAGTTACAATGTATTGATTTTCTTTTGCCCATGCAGTAATTTTCAGTGGTGGAGATTTATTTTCCCTTTTACGTTTTCCATGAAGCTGGCAGGCAGCAAGGCCAGTGGCAGCTGGCAGTTGGTCTCCCATTCCTGTGGATGCTCTTGTGCTCTGAGGATGTGAGTGCCAGGGAACTTGATGCTTAGGGAGAGAAAACTTGGCATAGGGGTTTTTGGTGGCCTCATTTCCTCACTGGCATGCAGGGATGTTTTCTCCTAGGCCAAAGCTGCTGCAGTTGCAAACCAGGGAACACTTGCCCTACTAGCTCTTGGACCAGGGGACCTGTCCTAGCAAGTCTTTCCCTCAAGTGAGCACTGTGAATATATTTTACAGTTGGTGTTTTATTTTGTTGGTTGTTCTTTTTTCTTTTAATGAATTTTACCCACTTTGGGAGCAGCAGCACCAGCCCTACAGTTATTTTGACACTGAACACACAGCTAATATAGGCTCTGGCTTCCACTGCACAGAAAACAGCTTGGGGCAGCAGCAACTTTTCATTATGTTCATCTGCAGGGAAGGAAGACCTGTCATAGCTATCTTTTATTTTTCTGCACAGCTTTGAGATTTCATAGATATCCCAACCAGTCTTCCACCAGCAGATTTAGGATCAGACACTGGTTTCAGTCTCCCCAGCATGACTGTTGTGTGCCTGACCTGGTTTCATGAAGTTCATGCAACGATCTGGATGCCAGTGTGACATTGTTATCGGTTTGACCACCTGCAGATCACTGACCATAACTTCAGGTTAAACTAAGCCACAGCTTTTAAAAATAAAGATCGAACCTGCTACTTTGATTAAGACCAAGCCTGAGGGTGTTTCATGCTTGACTAGTCTGTTCTGTCTTGTTCCAACCAGTTGTGACTTTTTGGGCTACGCTTTGTGTTGGTTTAAGCCACAGCTTAGATTCCTTCAATGATAATCCCTAAGAAACAAGCCCTTAAAAAAAAGTTTGACATGTAGCTGTAAGGAAGAAGGAGGACATGGATGTACAAAGAGGAAATGTTGCTGAACACAGAAGTCACAGCACAAGATTCAGGTTGGATGTTTGAACAACGTAGCTGTGAGAGCACTGTCTGTGTTTGGGTTAGCAACCCCATAAATCAACCCCCATAGGGCTTCAGGTCTCTTTTAAAGCCAGGCTACTCCTGTTGCCTGAATTATCTGGGATATCAGTACTGTATTTGCAGTGTCTCATTTGGAATTCAGCAGTAGGGGCTGCCAGAGCATGCTCAGTCACATTGGTAGATTTTGTGGGCATCCAAGTAGTAAGTTTTAAGAAAATAATTAAAAGTGAGGTAGGTTTGTGTGTAATGGAGTCCTCCTTAAAGCTTTTGGTGCATCAGAGGAAAGAGCATGAGGACGCTTGATGGAACTTATACCAAAGGTTGAGTGGAAGTTGGTGTAAGAAACCAGCTAAAAATGGGATTAGGTCTTGTCACTCTAAATGAGAAACTAGAAGCCTTGAAGTACTGCAAAAATTTTGTTTTATAAGATAGAGGAGCCAGAAGAAGGATAGAAAGAAAAGGGCAATAAAATTCAACATCAGTGCTTAGACGGAAACTGAGATCCCACTTACTTCTATGGTTATAGAGCTTCACCTTCCATGCACTGGGTCTTGCTACATGTACAAGACTCCTGAGTCAAGAGGTCCTCAAGCTTCAAATCTTTCATCCCGGGAAATGATCCCCATGGTCCTGTTCTTCACCTTTCTCAAAGCATGCCCTACTAGAGCAGGACACGACATTTTAGTGTCAGTTTCACTCACACTATAGACAGCGTTGCTTTCTGCTCCTGCTTCCTAGATAGCCTGACCAGTTTTTCAAGTAACAAATCTCTGTTCCTCTGTCACTGAAGCTCATGAGCAGCTGTTTGTCCATTTTGGTACTAAAGCCTTTTGCAAAGTAACTGATTTTCTATTTGCACTTTCCTTCTAGATGTTCCAGCTGAATGTTCGTGTGGCTCTACCAGCACACACTCTTCATGTTCGTGTGACTTTTACCAAGTGCTCCTGTGCTTTGTCATTCACAAGAATACAGATGACCTATGAAAAAGCCAAGATAAAGCCATATTATCTTGACCAACAGATACAATCCTGTTTTCCTCTGATTTTAGGCTATAACCTCTTTGACAGAACCAGTTTTTTGTTTGATGAGGGCCAGCATAACCTACTGGGAGATGCTGATCAGCGGTCCCTTCACATGTTCCTGTCAGAGCCTGTTACAGCCTCCTGACTGCCAGCTCCAGCTCGGCAGAAGCACTTGCTTTTGATTACAGAGACCTCCAGTGTCAGCCAAGGAGGTGGATATCAAACCTGAGCACGTTGGGTGCTGCCAGCAACACTTCATAAATAATAGTAATGGAGTGTAATTGCTCATTAAGCCAAACCATAGCCTGGAGCCCTCCATCTGGCCAAACTCCGACATCAGCAGGAGCTTTGCCAGCAGGTGTGCAATAGGACTGGGGTCCCAAGCAGTGGTATCACCTATGAGGTACTGTAGCACCAGTACTGGGGGCTGATTCAGATCCCCCTGAAACTGTTCTGTGTCTTTGGATTTATTTAGAAGACTTTAGCCAACCTCCCTTGCTTTACGCTGCTCAACCAGTATGGCTACATCTGCGCAGCAGTTATCCCAGATGGAATATGGAGGAGGAGAATTCCTGACACTGAGTTGTGGGATTTTAATTTTAGAGAGGCGATGGAAACTCTTTCCTGTTGGGTCTCAAGTGGTGGTTTGTATGGGCGTGATTTGAGGCTTGAAAATGTCTCAGCAGCCTGCAACTGAAAAACCCCAACATGTAATTGATATTGAAAAGCGTTGTGTCCCTGGTGTAAGTGTTATAAAAGCCAAACAAGCTGGTGTGCCTGCCTATCAATCACCTATTGCTATCTGACATTGGTGCAACCCTTTGCAAGTGAAAATAATTTACTGCCTCCCCCCCCATGAAAATTATTTACCATCCCCATTTCGATTTGAACATTTACTGTTGTGGTTCAAAGCTGTGATGAATTGGTTAGCTATAAATTGTCTTTCCTCTCCCCTTCTCCTCCCACCTCTTCCTAATGTAACACTGGGATGAAGGTTAAGGCATAGGGTGTTATCTGAAGCAAGTGCTCCATTCTCAGTACCCCATACATCCTCGCTAATGCTTATAGCTCCCCTGTGGCATTGGGAAGTGTAATCGCTATTGTACTGAGGTAGAACAGGAGCTGGAGAGAGATAAATGGCCTAGTTATCAAAACTTCCTAGCCTCCCACAGCCCTCCTTGGGAATACAGCTATAAATGACATTCAAATGATGCTGATGGATGTTAGCTGAGCAGGCAGCAGAACGTGTGTGGTGCCGGTGCTGTTCCCGGGACAGCCTCTTCTTGCTGATAATGTCAGGAGACCTCAACATCCTGACAGTGGCTGCTGACACTGGAGGCACGTGCATGAGATACCACTCTGTCTGCTCTCATCTGCTTGTAGACAAATCCCTGGGGGTTGCAAAAGCTCAAAATCAAATGGTGACTGAAACACATTAATGCTGGAGCTTGCAGAGCTGAAGGAAGCAGTGTTTTTTCTTCTCTGGCACAGAATGTGCTCTATTTAGACCCTCAGAGGGTGAAATATGGGAGGGAAAACAGCCTCTCTTCCACCCAGCTCTGCAATGACAGAAGTGTCATTTTTGAGCGACCTGGAGTAGTCTGGTCCAAAGTAGTATGGCCTGTGGTAGGTCCAGAAATCACCTCCAGCAGCTCCCTTTGCATCTGTTGTCCTTCCTGGTGTGTGAAACAGGGGAAGGACTGCTCAGATCATAAATCCCTCAGGAATGGAACAGGAGCAGATAGAGTAGGTGGCAAATCTGCTTCTCTTTTGAGTCTGGAAGGGCGCTTGGGTGTTTTTGGCATCTCTTCAGGAGATACCAGGAAAACTCCCCCATCTGGAGGAGAAGAACCTCCCATGAAAACAACCAGCACTCTGTAAGGCTTTGTATTTTATTTTATTTTATT
>VYZQ01055553.1:12241-29159 GCA_013400655.1 Mystacornis crossleyi
CAAACCCAACACAAACCCCAACCCCCAAAAAACCAAACCCCAAAATTAAAACCCACCAAAACACAACCTAACAACTGAGGCTCTATCTAAGCGTGTAGTCAAATGCATGCTTGATTGTAAAATGTGTTAAAAATACAAAATCAAATCTCTTTGTTCCTGCATTTAAAGGACATACTGAAGTATTTGGCTGAAGAGAGGACAGAACATTCTGCTGATTTTATTTAACACTTCCATCTTGCCCTCAAGTTCCTACAAAAATGAGACAAAATCTATCAAAATGCCCATAAAAGTTTAAGAGCCTCCTGAAAAATTATATGCAAGGGAAGAATCTAGTTATTAAAATTAGTGTTCTCTACAAGTACAAGACATTTGTGTGGTAAATGGATTTATAGATATAGGACCTAAAATTACAGATATCACTGATCCTGATTTACTTTCTACTTTGACTATTTCAAGCTTAAACATTTTTAGTTTTACTCTGAACTTGTAGAAGTCTGAAGGACCATTATAAAAAGATAACAGATTAGAAGCATGAAAAATTTCAACTAAAATGAAGAGTTTTCTAATGGAGGCAAAGTCTCCGAGTACACAAACAAAGCCTTGCTGCACTAACTGCTGTCTAAACAGGCATTTACGTCAATGTCTGTGAGGATTTTAGTAGATGAGAAGTTGGACAGCAAAAAAAAACAAAAAACAGCAAAGCATGATGTTGCAGAGAATTAGGAAGCCTCAAATTAAAAAACCTTCATGGAAGCAAAAGATAAAGCAAAAGAAGTCATTCCAAGAGCTACCAAAGAATCCCCAGCTATTCAGAATCTTTTCTTCAGAAAGCTGTTTCAGTTTTGACACAGAGTTGAAAAAAGTTAATAATGTTTTTCAAACTTCTGTTAAATTTTAGATGCATCTTAGAAGAAATTTTTTAAAATATCAAAATTTAGGGAGAGCACCTGTGCTTGTATCATTGTGCAAAATTAAATCGAAAAGGTCATTACAAAGGAGATATTCATCCTACGAATACTGCACACTTCACTGGAAGAAAAGATGCAAAAGAAAAGCTAGAGCTTCAACATGTGAAAGGGTTTGAAAGAAAAGCAGTTTAGGGTCCAAACCCACACAACAACAAACCTTTTTAAATCTCAGTGGTTAAAAAAATACACCTCTTTACTAAGAAAGAAAACAAATAGCATTATAATTCATACACCACCTCTTTTTCTTTTTCCTTTCTTTTTTTTTCAGCTTTTCTAGGTCTTTCTTGGCTATGTCTAGAATTTCCATTGTCTCTTTCTCTGAAGAAAGCATAGAAGCAGAAAATGCTGCTGGTCCACCAAAGTACGTGGCTCTCGATGAAGCTCTTGACAAGTTGCGTCGAAGATTTTCATTCACTGCTTCACTTTCTAATAACTTTGCTCTTAATAAAAAATAAAAAAAGGAAGAGTTGTAGACCATGAATTACAAGTATTGCCAATATACGAGATTGTTGGGGGTTGAGGAGGTTTTCTTTTTGTGTGTGCATGTGTTCTTTTCTTCTCTCAAAGGAATTTTTCCCCACGTTAAGGGGCGATTGCTGGGTACTTAAGAGAAACAAAGGACCTAGCCAGCCACAAGGGAGGGGCCCAATTGTCCTTTTTTTTTGGTCTTGGTGGCGACTTTTCAGGTGGGGGAGCAGAGACATCTCGAGATTTAGAACTGGAAAAAAGAGGTGGGGTAGAGTGCTTGGTGCTCATTGCTCTCCTGGCGTTTGGAGGGAGCGGAGACTGCAGCCGGAGTGGGGAGAACTCATCTCACTGCGAGGCCGTGTTTTCTGCTGTTTTTGTCCTTCTGCCCTGCCCTGCCTCTGACATCCTTCTCCACTGCTTTTGGAGTTTTCACTGCGCCGTAGCACTGCGGGCACCGCCCCTTGCCTGCCGAGGGGTCCCGGAGTCTCCGGCTGTGGCCTCGGAGTTCTGTGCATCTCGCCTGCCACCCGGGATTNATACATACTTGGATATGCTCTATGCCTATACATGGTCTATTAAAGCTACACAAAAGCGCTAATATTAACTGAGGATAGGCCAGATAATTTTTTTGCATGGCATATGTCCAAGAGATAGATTAATAAAAATATAAATAAATAGAAAAATAAAAATATTTTGAATTTGAAAAGAAAGGGTTTTTTAAAACATTTTTTTAAACAAGTAGTTTATCAGTACTATCATTTATATATAAGGTTATAAAGTTATAAGAGAATCGTTCTAAGTTTTGCTGTCCTTTATGCAACAGTATCAAATTATCACCATTATTTAGGAAAGATCTTACTCTCATTTCTATTGCCAGTTTGATCTCTAACATTTTACATTTTTGTGGCCAAGAGCAACACCAGATGGTCTTAGAAGCCGAGCGACCACTCTCTCAAAGCAATCCCCACTCAGGAAAACAGCTGAAGTATTTACTTTTTTTTTTTTTTTTTACTAAAAATTGTCTAAATCCGTATTATGCAAATACCTGAGATCTTCAATTTCCTTGATATAATTATGAATCATGTTGCTAATTTCTTCATTTCCTTCCCCTGTAAAGGACAGAGAGAAAA
This sequence comes from Mystacornis crossleyi, assembly GCA_013400655.1. Lineage (NCBI taxonomy): Eukaryota > Metazoa > Chordata > Aves > Passeriformes > Timaliidae > Mystacornis > Mystacornis crossleyi. The sequence goes on from VYZQ01055553.1 coordinate 14,808, forward strand.
GGGGAATGAGGGGAAGAGAAAGATTAAGAAAGGATGGTAACAATATAAATACCTGAATATAGCTACTAGGCACAAGGCATCAGCAAAGGGAAACAGTCATATGGGCTACGCATTTAAATCTTAATTTATTTGTAAAACATCTTTCCTTCTTAAACTGAACTACATTTTTGGTTCCTCTGTCATATGATCATCATATGACTACCAGTTACTTGTTTTCCATATTAGCACATTTTAACAATGCTTAAATCAAAATCACTTATTTGTATTTTAATTTTAAGTCAAATTTATTTGGTCTGTTTGTTAAACCACCACAGGGATTAAGCATACAAATAATTCCTATAAAAAGATATTATTTCATATTTCCTGTTGTTCACATTCCTAAATGGATGATCAAATCAGGGTACAAAAGTATTTCTTTTATTAAAAAAAGACTCCAGAAACAGAAGAAATAATGATATGGGGGCCTATCTCTGCCAAAGGAGGTCCTACATTGGTAATAAAAAGGCATCACTTCATTCCAAGGGATCAGTGAAGCAAGAATATATAATTAATTGAAGTTCATGAACTTATGAAGCAGTTTATGCACATCACACTCACAGCATACCTGTCCTAGCTAGCACTTGGTTGGCCTGATCACTCATAAGCTGAGTTATTCTGGCTCTCAGAGCATCAATAGTCTCTTGCATTGCTTTAATTCTAACACGCAGGTTGTTGTTTTCTGTTTGCAGCATTGCATTTTCATGGAACATGTCATTGATGCTTTCAACACCTTCTTCATCTATAATCCTTTTACCCTTTAAGAAAGTAAAAATATTTTATTAGTAGTAAAGGCAGGCCTACACATGCAAAAATTTTAACTTAGTAAGTGCAATTCACAGATTACTTAAAATTCCAAGCAGACACTTGTAAAAGATAATCTTCTCTTAAAAAGTTTAAAACAATGATAAATAAGAGTTTTCAAAAGATTGATGTCTGGCCAACACCTTAGCATCTGGGTTTTGTGTAAATCCACTTTAATCTGAAATGCAAGTTCTTGAAGAGGTTAAGAAATTAGAAGATAATTGTTTATCAAATCGGAATACTATCTCAAGAAGTACAAAAGGTGACCCTGTTTGGTAGTGATATTTATTGCCTAAAACACCGTATAAACTTCAGGAAGAAAGAGACACGAGTATTTGCCTTATATAATTGGAGTTGTATTTTTAAAACACAAACTGTTTTAGCTGTCTAGTAAGTTTTCAAAAGCAATACACATTCACTTATGCATAAATCTCAGTTGTGGTTTGGTCATTTTTGCTTTGGAAGTGACTTTCTCACTGCCTTTCGAAAAGCAAATAGCATGCAGCATCAGTAAATATCACTGACATTTGCTGCCATCTCTTTTTTCAGGGGATACAATCTACTTTTTATAAAAATATCTAGTCATCACTTACAAGTGTTGTTTACATCAGCGTTGTTATTCCAATGTTTTTAATGTATGAAGTGGAAATAGTCAACAGGAAAAAAAAAAAAAGCTGTGGAACTACAAGCCTTTTAAAGCAGAAGAAATCCTAAGAGAATAAACTTACTGTTTTGTATTCCATGAGTTCCATCTGTAGCCGTGCAATCTCACTGCGCAAAGCATTTATTTGTTGACTGGCCCTATCTTGATTAACCATCACCTTGTTCTTGATGTTCCGTGCCCGATTCGCATACTTTAATGTGTTCAAAGTTTCCATGAAGTCTCGATCTGAAGGGCTCACACACGCTATCATGAGCGTTTGACTGGAAGTCGGAAACACAGGTCAACAAAAGCAATCAAGAACAAAAAGAGCAGAAAAAACATAGAAAAGGCAAGTGAAACAAGAATAGCAACCTCATTCTCCACCTAGCTCACAGCAAACTGTGAGCCACAAAGACCAGCAGTGTTACATCTTGTATCACCCTAGTCTAGCATAGGGAATACCAGATTAGAACTTGTTCCACACATGAAATTGCAAAAGCAATTAACGGTTGTTTCCAGAAATGTTTTTCAAATTACATTCAGTTTGCCTAATCACACATAAACTGAGATTATTTATGATCAACCTAAATTCCTAGACAGTGATTTGGTTCATGCAACCGTCAGGACTGCCTACTGTAATTCCTGAGTTGCCTACCCACTTCATCTGAAAGATGCCCAAATGCTCATCTGACCTGTCCATGCATACCTAATGTGCCTGTTCTCTACTCGATATTCCAAACTGCCTGAATTCTCTGATGCAAGTTATCTCCTGTTCTCCAGCAGAAGCCCAAAACTAGCACATCTGTCTCTACCTGTATTCATGGAATGTGGTATAACACCACTGCTTAGAGCAACTTCCTGCAACAAAAAGCAGTAGGGCCTGAGCTCTTGGCTCAAGAGGCTATGAACAACCATCCTCCTTTCAGTTTCCTACAACACCCCTTGCCATCCCATCACGGGACATTATTGCAGGATGAGAACATACTCCTTGCTCCAAATGAAAGAGCAAGCAGATAGACCAGTAGGAACCAGCAGGACAAAAGCAAAAAAAAAAAAAAAGCAAAACAATTTTCACTCCAACCAAGTGCTTTCATCATTCAACAGGTTCCTTCTCTCACTTCCTGGAGCATACTCATTTCACATCAGACAGGAACACCTTAGAGGGTCAGAACCAGAATTCCAGCTGCAGATCACTCTGAAGGTGCATACATTGCCTAAATTCTCAATAGATAGGGCAAAACATCTACATTTGATGAACAGAGTACACTCCTCCAAGTTTTAAAGGAATCTGCTTCTCCATGCATTAGGAAAAGCAAACTGTCTCTGGAGCAAAGGAGCAATATCTGCATGAGGCACACTGGATTATGATCTTCACTTTCTTTAATTTCAGACTGAAACAAACAAACGAATCCCTGCAATGCTCTGTGAGGCAAGCAATTATATTCACTATACACACTGGGAAACTAAGCTAGAAAGAATAAGTAGCTTGGGGCTACAAAGAACATTCAGTTTCAGCAACTCTTTCTCAGCCCTCGCCCCTATCTTCATGTCAGTTCCCCAAAATCTTTTAGTCCTCAAGATAAGGGTATGCAAGACTAAGAACAAATTTTTAATTCTGACATTGAGAATGTGCTTATTTTTCTAGATCTTAGAGGACTGATTCTGCTATATGTCCATCTTGAAAACTGAACCACTTGAACTTCAGTTTCCTATCTGAATTGTAAAATGGACTGGGTTTTTTAAAAACTGTTCTCCTTTATATTTTCGTTTCTTTAAACTGCCCCCCCTGCTCCAGAAGTTATGAAGGTTCTCATTTTTCATATTATACATTATAAAATTCCTTTTTAAAGGAGCACCAGTGCTCCATATTTCTTTGAATAATTCAAGAAATATTAATATTTAAGTGCTACTTTAGAACTATTACAGCATTATACTTAAAAGAATTATTATTGTGAGAATAGTACAGTGATACAATGCTTTCATCACTCTTAACTCAGGACTTACTACAACCTAACCCAAATCATTACTTGTAGATTTTTGTAAGTATTTGTTGAGAGAGAAACAATGTGGATTTTAATAGCTAGGGTGGAAGTCAGAAGGCTATAGAACAGGCTTAAAGAAATCTAAATTTGATTCCCCAGAAGAAAAACTGCATATTTGTTAAAATTTAGCTTTTCCATGCATTTTGATTGCCAAAGCCCAGATAAGAAACCATTCAAATTGGGAGAATTATATATATATATACACACATACATATATATATATATATATATAAAAAGGGGGAAAAAATCTTCCTTAACAGCAGTGCTGATTTAATGTCTCAGCATGTACATCACATACAAAAAAACTGGGGAGGAAGAAAGGCATCCACACAATTATCATCAGTCAGAAAAAGACAGAATACATACAAGTATCATTAAAAACACTCTGGGGCAGCATTGCTATCTGTACATTTGTGCTGGTTTTGGCTGGGATAGAGTTAATTTTCTTCACAGCAGCTGGTATGCGCTATGTTTTGGATTTGTGCTGGAAACACCTACTATGTGTCCATAATGCAGATATGTTTGAGTTGCTGCTGAGCAGGGCTTACACAGAGTCAGGGCCTTTTCTGCTCCTCAGACTGCCCCACATAAAAGAACAGTGGGGGGCTGGGGGTGCGCGAGGAGTTGGGAGGGGCCACAGCCAGGACAGCTGAGCCCACCGGGCACAAGGGACATTCCATCCCATATGGAATCATGCTCAGCATATAAAGCTGGCAGAACGAGAAAGAAGTGGGGGGCCATTCAGAGTGACAGCGTTTGTCTTCCCAAGTCACCATAACGCATGGGGGAGCCCTGCTTTCCTGGGAATGGCTGAACACACCTGCCTGCCCATGGGAAGTGAATGATTTCCTTTGCTTTGCTTGCATATGCGTCTTCTGCTTTCTCCATTAAAGTATCGTTCTGTCAAGCCCAGAGTTCTCTCCCTTCCACCCTTGTGATTCTCTCCGCGGTCCCCGCGGGGGCAGGGAGTGCGTGGCCGTGCGGGGCTTGGCTGCCCACCCCACCGCACACTGAACTCCGTGACTGCTCCTGGAGAACACCAGGGGGAGCCGTGGAGCTGCGAGATGCGAAAAAATTTGAGAGACAAAATAGTATTTCTACAAAAGGGCGACGTGAGAAGTGGTTTGAAAAAATGCTCACTAGCTGGTGTATTTGATTAAAAAGTTAGTGAAGTGCTTTTTGCCTTTTTTTTTAACAGAAAATATTTTAGAGGACTTATGCTGTTTGATTTCTGCTGATTTCTTCATAATCCTGGAGTTTCTTCTTCTTCCCTTATGCACTTTTGGAAGTTTCTAGCCCTTATTTTACTGGCTCTGCTTTTCCTTAAACTGCAGTGCTTCAATTTGTTAATAAAGTTAACTCTGAAGAGCAGAGCAACAATTTAAGAATCTTCTTCTCAGTGGAGAATTTTCTTCCACTTCTCCCTTTTCCTTTGTCTAAAAACTTCCTACTCTCCTAAACATAGGAGCCAGGCATATTGGATCACATAAAAGAACAAGAATACTACCTGACTAAAATGTACTCAGCTGTGGTCCCTCATACTTGTACATGTTAACATTACAAATACAAAATTTGTATTATTTTAATAAATTTGTTAATGTTTTCTTATATAAAGCCTTCAGAGGTCAAAGCTTCCCTTCATTTTATGTGCAGAATGTATACAAATGGATTTATACAAACAACCCTGGTGACAGACTACTTTGTTTTTATTAGGCTGCAATCCAACATCAGGTAACTGAATAAACACATCACAAGCTGAGATATATAATCTCTAAAAAGATGGAAGGGCCTGCAGTAAGACGATTGCAAGCTCCTGTGCATTTAAAACTCCCATTTAAAAAACAAAGCAAACAAACAAACAAACAAGCAAAAAAAAAAAAAAACCAACCCACAACCCCACCCTCTAAAGGGCAAAACTCATTACAGCTTTAAAATACACTCCAAACGAAACATTTCTATTATCTACAATCTACAGGCATTTTCACGGGTCGAACTTGAAGCTTCATGTCTAGTAAAATAACAATAGCACAGAAAAAAAACAAAGCAAAACTCTTCTTTAAAATCTCTTCCCTCCATTGACAGCATTTTTGTCACGACAATTTATCTTCAGAACCTTTCTCCAACAAAGACAGTGGCTATTTTTATTGTCATTTAATGTTCATTTCACTTTCTGAAGATTATGTTCTCATTCATGCTCATTCACAATGAAATACATAATATGTTCCAATTTTCATACCTGTTTCCCCCAAGAGAGTCCTGAAGTAGCCTTGTAAGCTTTGAATCTCTGTATGGTACATGAGTTGCCTTCTTACTTTTATCTCCCAGTGCACTTATTACATTGCCAAGTGCCAGCTATAAAACACCAAGTCACGGAACACACAAGTCAGAATCAGTTCCTGTGTAGTTTTATTTTAAAAACAGCTATAAACTGGAGTCAGCCTATTGTTAGAAAATTAATATACTCACGAAAGTTAGCATAAATATATTTCTGAAGATTTTTGCATTTTACATTTAGAAACTTTTGTGTTATCAACAGTGCATCGGATGACTTAAAGTCTGGTACCTGCAAGGGCTAAAGTGCTTCGCACAATTCATGTGCACTGGCTATTAAGTATCTCATGTCAGTCCCAAACTAAAGCTGGTACTACTTCATCTAACAAACATTTGCTTTGGATGATTATTAAAGTTGATATCTACTTTTAGCAGTAGCTATAATTTATTTTAAATTAATTTTATCAATCTGATTTATGCTGCATTTAGAATAAAATATGAGGCATTTATATAAAGAAAAAAAAACCCTAGAATTTGCTACCTCTACAGATATGAAGTAAAAAATGTCTGATGATGATTTGAGCACTTAACACTTGAAATTAAGTCTTGTAGTCAATGGCTATCCTGTTTCATTGCTTAAACGGCCTAATTCATGTTTATAAACAATCTAACGTGGCTGTGAAATTACTTTTAATGTGCAACTGCATGCACTTAAATCAAACGGAAGGATTTTGCTTTAGGTGGCGCCCTGTACTGCAAGTTGTGGCTCTGGAAATGGTGCAGCTGCCACCAGCAGATGGAGAACTGCACACACTCCATGCTCTGCCTCCTTGCTTTGAAGGATTTAAAGCACTTTCAGTCTGTTTCACAAAACTAAGGGCTGGGCTTCACTGTAAATGAAAGTTCTGTGATTTTGTATTAGTTATATCCCACTGATTTCCACCTTCATGCACTTCATATGCTTTTTGGTAAGGACACAACTATGTCATCTAGACCTCCCAAATCCTGCTGGCTTTGTGCTTATGCCAAGGATGAAATTGAACTGAATACTCTTTCTCTTCCGTATAATATAACCAGGAGAACTACAGAAAATAACCAATGTCATGATGGCAAGAGAATCACTGAGAAAATTCTAACTGCAGAATACCTCATTGGTACTGTACAACAGCCCAGAAAAATGAGACATGTTTTCACATACAGAGCATGTATTTTTTATCTTTAGAAGAATTGCACAGAGCCTCCACACACCCATGTAGCACAAAACAAAGACATGAAACTGCAATCTCCACTGGTAATCACTAGCTCTACTTTTCAGTGCAGTTTAGTGTTAAGTAAAACACTTAATATAATTAATTAAAAAACTATATAGCAAACCAGTACACAGACAAAAAAAATAAGCTATAAATTTTATTTCTAAGTGTTTTGCCTGGGGTTGTTTTACACTATATTGTATAGTTGTATAGTCTTACTAGTCCACAGTTGATGGAAATGCCTTCTTTTGCCCTTTCTCCTGTAGCTCCTGTTCGCTTTAACCTTTCAGATCCCGCCAGATCAACAAAATGAAACTTGGCAGTAAGAGTTTCATATTCATTCATCTCAGAAGATTCAGATATTATCCTGTTATCAGTAGCATTATCCTGAAGCAAAGAAGAACCCACAAGGCTTGGTGAGATCTTTCACATTAACATTTGCAAAGTTCAATCAACAATTATTTACAAGACTATCTCTTTGCCATGACCATCTCATTATTCATTCCCTTGTAACAACAACAGTATTTTGAAACATACTATCTCCATTTTAATAATATGTACTAACATATCATTCCTGAAGACCCAGCTCTAGATGCATGTGAATACAAATTACTTTCAGTACAAGCTACCAATGCTTCTTGATGAATAAATGAGGGGATACATATATAAAACATACAAGGCAAGCAACAAATTTGTATCTCTCCTAGAATGCAAGCCAATTGTCAAAGAAAAATAATTTTTAAAAAGAAAACCTTAGCTACATAATTACACCACAAAATGACCAGAACCACTTAGTTCGTAAACCTGCCAAATAACTGAAAGATACTTTGATTTTATACCTCTTTAAATCCCACTACCAGTCCCCATGTGGGATGATTCTTCAACTTATTTTAGGAATTATTGTTGGAATCCATTTCTCCTAGCAGTCAGTATTCCACTAGCACTTCTGACTTGACCAGAAAATAAGGGCAGTAGAGGGAACACAGGAAAAAGAAGAGGTTCCTTTTTCCCTTCCATCTTCCTCCCCCAGGTAATGACTGGCATTCCATGCGAGCCTCCATCAGTGTGGAGAGTCTGCCCAGGAACACACTGCCCTGGGGCAGGTACCACAGCCTCAGCCTCTTTCCACTTCACATCCCAAAGCACAGTAGCAAAATTAGCCTTTTCCATTAGACAATTCTAAACTTTTTTTTCTGTTGATTAGTTTAGTTCTCTACCATTTACTGTAGAGTTTTATTTTACTCTGAGTGTAGTTAGATTTATTTTCAGGAAAGCAACAGAATGAGAAAAATCTTTAAAACACTCTTCTTGACCTTACTGGTAAGATATCCATGGCAGAGCAATTTCTACTGACTTTGCATTGTATCATACAATAAGCATATCAAGTGTATACTGGATTTATAATGAATTCTCGCCACTCAAACTATAAGCTTTATTAGGAATTTCTATCACATTAAGCATAGAAAACCCAGAAAAACCTTTATTATTAAAAAACCCCAAAACTAATCAAAAAGCCAAACACCGACCCTCAGGTATTCTGTGGTGACCTTTATGTCCTTGGCCAGCTAGCTCCCTTCGCTACTGCAAGGGGTAGTGCAGGTCTCTACAGACCAAACCATTCTCATGGTAGTTAAATATTTCACTCTTCTGAAGTGAAGTCCTTTTGTAGTGGTAACAGAAGAGAACAGAAACTGTGCCACTTCCACAGGAATAATTTTTTTCTGTTATTTTGATGTTTACATTCTGGGGACCACACTCTTATTCCCAGCCCTTGAAGTCATGATTAATGCACCCTTTCACTCTCTTTCATTTAGAAAGTGAAATGCACATCCAGAGAAGTCCAAGAAGCATGGATTGTGTGAACAATCATGAGGAGGAGCGTGTCTGTGCACTGCAGCCCTGGCTGCCGGCCAGCCCTGGGCACGGGTGACCGCGCACAGAGGGGACACGGCCAAGGCTGTCATCCGAGAAGCAGAAACTGCGTTGCCCTAGTAACAAAGGTCTCCCAAAACTGTTGTCTACAGAAACTTGAGCTACATCTCTCCTGGCCACCCAATAATAGCTTGTATTAATTTAGATTCCAGGAGCATTCAGAGGACAACGTCAGATCTATCCTCTACTTTCCTAAACACCACAGGGAAAGAAGAGGGTGCTGTCTTTACAAATTAAGGATTTAGAAATGCCCAGGCTCCAGACAGTCAAATTACCTTGTGCGTATCTCCCAAGAAAAGCAGAAACAAAACAGTTTGTACATAAGGCAGAAGATGGCCACCTCCTCCTCTAACACAAGCCTCTGTAGAAACACAAGGCAGAGCCAGGCAACAGTCCCCCGGGCAGCTCAGCCGCCGGGGAAGGCTGCAAGTGCACCAGCACAAGGGGACTGCTGTGCCAACAGCCTGCAGGAAACAGGCTCCCAGATGACTTCTCACTCTCCAGTAGAGAGTTTTCAACAAAAACCTCTGAGCAGTGTCACCACGCAGTGACTGAGGTACCCTCTGTGGGCTTGGAGTGTGATGCCAATCCCTCCCAAGCGAAGACAGCTGACCACAGCACCAAATCCAGTGTTTCAGAATGGAAAGCAGGAAGAAGTGTTTGTAGCAGGTGTATAAAGCAGGTCTACATACCACAAAGGACCAGAAAGGAACACTCATTTTGCCTGAGAATCATTATTTGCAGTATATTAAAAAAAAAGCAACTCCCCAAAAAGCATTGCAAATCCAATTCAGTGTTCCACATACTTAAAAATGTGGTATCTATGGGTAGGATGCTAGCCAAATACTATTTAATATTTAAAAATTATATGCAAAAGACCTTTAGAATATTCAATTCAAGTCCCCCTGAAGGTACTGTAGTTTTCAGTAATGTGGATTTATTCACAACTCTCCCCTTTACAAGATACACCAACAGCATCTAACAACTGAACACTCACATGCAAAATATTCTACAGAACAGTTCTATGTTCATTCATAGTTTGAATTTCAGGTTAAGTGCATAGACTTAACAAAATATCTGCACACTGAATATATAGCTATTTAGAATAAACACACTAAGCTTCAGAATTTAATGCTTTTCTACTTGCACCTTATTGGATATCAACAATTAATCTGAAATATCCAGGCAGTTTCAGGTAGCTGACTGGAAGTTTAAACCCACTAACTTATGCTAAGACACTTAAATGTGCTTTCCCAATTAAAGACAAATTATATTTTAACTTTCTCGCCTATGTATGTTGCAACAAAATACTGAGGAAAACGCTAGAGGAGAATAGGCAGGTTCCTGTAAGAGTCTGCAGTTTATGGTTGCCTCTGGCTAGAAGATGGTTACATATGCACTGATTAAATCAAATTATTATAATGCTTAGCAAATTCATCAAGCATTATGATGACTACAGCATCCTTACTAAGTACAATTCAAATAGCAGTGGCTGCCAAAACTATCCCCATTTTGAAAAACTGCTACTAAAGAGAAGTTTGACAACAGCAAAAATACGTACAGAGTTAAATGCGGGACAGACTCTGGTTTGACACAGGTGTATAGTGAAGATCGCGTGTGACCGTGAGCTCTGAACGTTCATCTGCGTGCTGGCAGTGGTTCGAGACAAAGCCCCCAGCTTCAAGCACTGCATCATCTAGAAAACACACAAGAAGTGCATTGCATCGCTTGCTGGTTAAAGCAAAAATGTTCCTGGATTTATGACTAAAATTTCTATCTTTGTTATGAACTCAGTTCCTACATGTCAAAAAAAGCACCAAGATTCTTAAATAAACAAAGTAAAAGTGCTTTTTGTGATTTCTGTAAGAAAACAGTTAAATCTTTGTAAGCCTCTCTTTACTGTACCCTAGTAGTAAGGTAGCAATCTTCATTCACCTGTGGCAAAAAAAGTTTAATTTATTACTTTTTGTACCAACAAAAGAAAAAAAGTACAGTAACATTTGTATTCAGATTTGCAACACACAGGAACAGCAATTTATTTCACATCAGCCATAATGCAAAGTTTTCTTCTCAAAGGAAAAATAATACAGATGAGATTTGGGAGATCAGATTTACATACATGCCTAAATTCTCTCTCCCAGCAGAACTGTATTACGAACAAAAGCCTGTTCCTAGCTTTAAATGAAAGCAGCATGCACTTAAATCTGATAAATATTTGATATTAAGGCTGCAGAAATTAGGAAAATAAAAATTTTAGCTAGGTAGTACACTTAAATTACCCAGGAGACAGATATTAGCAAGCACAACCTCTATTTTTAACTGCTTATCAAAGCATACAGCCATTTTTAGAATGTACTTGGCATGTTACAGAGTAATTTATTTTTAATTATCACCTCAGATTCTCCATTCACAGTTCGGGTTGTAACGCCCACCGTATAAATTCCTCCTGCTGAATCTTCATGTATTTTAATATTTGATTTTTTATTCTTTGCATCAATATCACGTGTGGTATCAAACAGATCAAGAATTTCTTCATTGTAAAGCTGAGGAGAATAAAAAGACAAAAAAACATATCACTTTCAGAAGGAATTCCTCTGATGACTAACAAATCTCTGCATGGCACATACCAAAAGTCGTAAAAATCCAAATGTCTCAGCTCCCAGGAAAGGATGTTGTGAAACATGCAAACTTACAAGGACAATAGAGCAGCTGCAAATTAAGTGAACTGCACAACTTCCTATTAGGCCACCCAAAGATGTGGTAACTCCAGATCTGAGAGAAAATTCTTTGGTGGGACCAGGGAAGAGGAGGATTTGGTGCCAGCAGAACAAGAGCAGCAGTGGTTTCTGTGGCAGGCACCTGCTGTCTTCAGATTTGACCTTGGGCTTTTCTTTTGTGGATTCAGACAGCTGCACTCTTCTCCAAACACTTCCAACTCACTCCCTGCCATTGCACCTTTGCCTCTCCCTGCCATTACACCTTTCTTCATCTCCTCTCTCACAGCTTCATAATTCTATGTCTCTCATTTAGATAAACTCTTCCTGTCCTGAAAGGAATTTGACATACAGTAATAGCTTTTGTGCAAGCTGCTTCTTAAAGACACCAAGCAGCAGTCCAAAAATACTATGGCATGGCTTCTTATGCAGGAGTTTTGTACTCCTCAAGAATGTTCTGAGCTTTATAAAAGGTGTTTAGATCCAGTTGAAGAGATCGGGGGAAAAAGAAGGAGACAACCCACCCAGAAAAAACACTCTCCCACTGGAAATCTCATGGCTCTAGTCTCTGCTTGTGTACACTGGAACACATCAAGTGTCTTCAATTTAGTTATACTAATTCATGTTAGCAAAGCTCAGTCCGGACTAATTCAATTCCTGATCAAAATCCCTAAGTAAGAGTCAAAGAACCACCACAACAGATCTGTATTTACACAAGGTACCTTCTGATAACACTGAAAGTAAGTGACTTTGTCCTCTCAAAAGCAAAAAGTCATTCCTGAGAACAAAAAGCTCAGCATTTGTGAATGTGACAGTTTTAATCCTTTACATATTAAAAAGTTAATTATATTTAATTATTAGGCACAGATAGAGTAAGTGGGAATCTTCTTTCTAATGTTTTACCTTGATAAGTTCAAACAACTGATGCCACAATTTAGAGCAGATCCTGCTAATGCACTTGCAATTGGGTGGGACTGCATATGCCTATCTTTTGAAAAAGCAGGAAAGCAAGGAGTTAAGGGAGTCAGACTGCCACAAACTAAAGAAAGGCAAGAAAGTAGCAAACAGAAGTCACCGCTCCCAACAGTTATCCAGCTGTAAGACTTCAAAGTTATTCCAAAAATACAACCTTGCTTCAACTTGCTCAATGACTAAATTATTGTTTATGCACTCCAGCTCTAATGGTAGATAGGATGGGAGGAAGAGGATACTTTTTGATAAAAAAAATAGTGTGCAAAATCTAGCTAATCAGAAAAAGCTCCTTCTGGGAAAGCCTCAGTAAAAGAAAAAAAAATCTCCCAACTAAAATTACATTTTTTTAAGGGAGAAATTATTATATACATCATTTAACCTTTCTCTAAATTAGACATACAAGACAGGCTTCAGTATGTATGGTTCAGTTGAAATACACTGTAATGGCTGCAATTCTTCATACCATTCTCACTGTAACATTTAATCACTGCCCCGTATTTTGGGACTCAGTCACATTTGTAACATTACGTCAGAAACGCAATAAGTTACTGCTCCTTATGCTACTCATGGTGCAGCTGCCCAAGCAAAGCTGCAGCTTCCTGGTGTACAAACAGAGCAGAGCATTCCCGCAGTGCGTGCTCAAGCCAACTCTCTCTAGGCAAACATTAGCCAGAGCAACAGAAAGTTCTGCATAAGGTTAGCAGTGACAAACCTAGACCAATACAAAACTAACGCCAGCTTGTTAATCTTTAAAGCAGTTATAGGAACCTATGACTAAAAGACTTAGTTTACTTCAGCAGTAATAAAACCAACAGCTTTTCTCATGGGTAATGTAAGAGTGGGGGGTTTCCACCCCCAAAGTAGATAAGGTTGTACATACTTAAGTAAGCAAAACAAATTTACACCTGCTTTTCCTAAAATTGATTCTTCCTCTCCATGTACCTGAAGTATCAGATTTTGCAGGTTGGTAGTAAATACCAATATGTTACACCCCAATCAATCAATTTAAAAAGCAGTTACACAGTCAGGAGAGACAGTATAAAACCTGCAAGGCTTAAAGCAACAGCTGCTGCAGGTCAGAAAGATCACAGACGTTACGGCCCCTTTACCAGTAACCGTGTCTCAAGAAAACACAAGGGGAGCGGTTTTGCCACAGTATTGTCCAGGATTTTTTCCCTCTGGGTCTAAGAAAGAAGGGAAGAGCGACACTGAAGCCCAATCATAAACCAGTGGGCATTGCATAAAGAAGTATTCTCATGCTAGGTTTCTTCTTTGGTGAAAGAAAGCCTTCTGAACAGATTTTGAAAGCTAAAGAAATCTGTGGCGAAGTCACAAGAGCAGGCAAAGCGTGGTCACTATTCAAAGCCACAAAGTACAATTACGGGGTTTTTTTACAGTTTCTTGTCCTAAGGTTTTGTCAAGAATTGCAAACAGGCAAGAGAAACAGGCCCTACAAACAATGTATGCTGCAGAAAGGGATAAATGAGGATGAACGTAACTACTCTAATATTTCAAAATAGCACTATGAAGGGAAGTACTAAAATAATTGGAGTAACAAAAAGACTTTTTCATAAATTGAAGAGCTGAAGCAAATCCCCTAAGTTTTCCTTTTGAAATCCTGAAGATTAATTCAAAACATCTTGTGAGAAAAATAAATTTAAAAGAAGCAACCAGAAAAAATATTTAAT
>VYZQ01055553.1:29609-42191 GCA_013400655.1 Mystacornis crossleyi
AAAAATATTTAATTGGTTTTCTTAAAAAAAAAAAACAACAAACAAACAAAACCAAAAAACCCAAAAAAGTCACAACCAAAAAACCCACATAAAATTACACCCACAAATGTGGATCATATTTACCTCTAAGAACTGTGCATTCACTTTAAAATCTGGAGGTGGAAGCCCTTGTTTAATAGCACCCTGTTTTTTTTCTTCAATACATCTGAAAAGGTGCTTAACAGCACGTGATATAATGCCTTGTTCCTCTTCTGTTATGTTGACATCAAATCCAGTGCCCATGGTGTATGTTTTGCCAGCACCTGTCTAATTTGAAAAAGGAGCAGCCACATGTTAATGGTACCAAATCACCATAGAAATACAGTTTGTGAACACTACTGTTCACATCAACCTGCCATCTTTACAATTTAACACATACAACAACAGGTCACTTTGAAAAATGGATAAACAGCAGAATTTGGACAAACTCGACTGTTCATCCAGAGATCCCACACAAGAAGGCAGAGACCAGTTCAATATTTCATAACCCTTCCTCTAGAAACTTTCCCTAACCACCTTACATCAGCAGTGACCTATCACCTCTAGGTCAAAAGACAAGTTAATGTTTCCAACCAAGGCTGTTAATTAAAGCATGTATTTTGGAGGTAAAAGCAGCATTTGCAATTCTTTACTGTAGTAGATCAAATGACTCCCTTAATTAAGATCTCTGAATATCTCAGGTATTATATTCCCATTGTTCTCACTTTATACTGAAGAATACAAGCTGTATCTTCACTAGGAAGATAATTTAAATAAATATGAAGTCCTATAGAAGACAAGGTAGTGTCGTGTTTTCACTTAATTAGTGGGTCAAATCTAAGACAAAGATAGGATCACACAGCTGAACATAATCTGCTAAACTGGATCTGCAAACTGCTTTGTTTCACTGGGAATAGACTTCACCTGGCTAACTTGAGATGCAACACATAACAGTGTTGCATCCAAGACCAAATTTTATGAAATCAACTCTTAAAGAAATATTCAGAAGACAGTAACACACACTCTACGTTGTGCTCAGCTTCAAGCGTGCCCAGTGTACCAAAAGGGTGTGTTGTCTATGAAAAGCTCTCTGATTCTGGAATCTGATCTCTACATTTTGCCCACAAGTAAACAGTGTGGCCTGAAGTTCCCCAGGATCTATTTTTAAAAACCTCCTAGTCTCAGAAGTGTCTAAAAATGCAGTGGATTGAAAGGTTGTACTGAGATTCTTTTCTCAGCAACTTATCTCTATATTTCAAGTGATTAAGTCAGTAAACTGTATTGCTGCATTGAGGTGAATTCAGGATTTATATAGACTGATACTATTTTCAGCAGTACTATTAAATTCAGATCTACCACATACACATATATTCTGTATTTCAGCTGCCAGTCTACACCGAATCTATATAAACTCAACACTCTCCTACAGGGTAACTCATTGAAAATAAACCCAAGATTCATGCATTCAGAAATTTAAGAGAAAAATCAGTTGCAAAAAATAGTTTATTCGAAAATAAATACTTTAAAATAAAATTGTGAGGCTTACCTGGCCATAAGCAAAGACAGTGGCATTATAGCCTTCAAAGCAACCTTCAATCAGCTTTTCTATACACTGTGTATAGATCTCTTCTTGCTGTGAGTCAATGTTAAAGACATAATCAAAAGTGAAAGCCTTATCTTTTCCCAAGAACACTTGAGGTTCACCAGGTGTGACAGATGTACAAATGTGGCATCCTTCAATCTTCTCTTTGGCTAACTGTGGTCTAATTCTGTTTTGGAGGAGATAAAAATAACTATTAGAAATTCTCATCATCAAAAGAGGNATCTTAAATGAAAGCCTCCTTGCTGTGGGAGCAGTGACAGCAAGGAAAAGGCCCACATTTCTTCTTTCCTTTGGTCAGAAAAGCAACTTTGTATAGCCAGAACACTTCTGTGAAATGTTTGGTTTCAGTGAAGAACTATACCTTCCGACAACAGGAAAAGAACAATATTTAACAAGTTCTAAAACTAAGAGTGCCTCATTCCTCATTATTTCCCCTCTAAGACAAATTTCAGCTTTTATTTCAGTTTGTTCAGTTTCTTACAAAATACTTTGTACAACATAGCTTGGACTTCTTATATGGTATCATTTTATTAATTCCTTTGCATTCTTAACACTCTTGCAGCCTCACCAAAATTGAATTCGTGTACTGGCTTCACAACTAATAATGACTGAAGAAGTTTGTGATTCAACTGGTTTCATGGTAACCATCAAGAAGAAAAGCTCTGACCCACTTAACACACTGTTCCAGCTGTAACTAACTAATAATTTGTTTACAAAGCTACCTTTAAAAAAATATTTCCAAGTTCACTAAGCAGCACCAAAAAAAAACCAAAACAAACCCATACAAACAAAACCCATACCAAAACGTGAGCAGTGTGCAGCTTAAAAGATGTGACAAAGAAGGCTCATAAGAATGGTGAAACAGCAGCAATACAGCTACATACAAACAAAATCATGGATATTTTATGTAGATTCTCCATTTATATAAAACTTCAGCGTGGCTACTTTCAGTTACAGAGTGTCAATGATCTGTGTGCACAGAGTATACTAAAGGCACATATTCATCTCATATTCAATGCTTTAAGGGCTACATGTACATTAGTGCTCTGTTCAGANACGCAAGCAATATAAATAAGGGATCTGAGAATTCCTTAGTGACTGAGAAGTCAGAAATTTTCACCACTCCAGAACGTTTTCAGTTGTCTGAGCCACAGTACTGACTGTATCAGAACCCCAGCCATCAAACTGCTCATGCAAATGATATTATCTTTTCTAAAGGTTCACCTGCTTCAAGTTGATGACCTGCCTAGAACTCTGAATGTTTCTGTATGGATATTAGGCATTACTGAAGTCACTTCTATATGTTGTTTCAGACTTGCCAATCAAGCTTTCCAGTTTGATAAAACTTCTGCATGCTTTCATTGTAAACACAGTCATTTTACATTTTTTTACAAGCAAGTTAAATGNAATGACTGAAGAAGTTTGTGATTCAACTGGTTTCATGGTAACCATCAAGAAGAAAAGCTCTGACCCACTTAACACACTGTTCCAGCTGTAACTAACTAATAATTTGTTTACAAAGCTACCTTTAAAAAAATATTTCCAAGTTCACTAAGCAGCACCAAAAAAAAACCAAAACAAACCCATACAAACAAAACCCATACCAAAACGTGAGCAGTGTGCAGCTTAAAAGATGTGACAAAGAAGGCTCATAAGAATGGTGAAACAGCAGCAATACAGCTACATACAAACAAAATCATGGATATTTTATGTAGATTCTCCATTTATATAAAACTTCAGCGTGGCTACTTTCAGTTACAGAGTGTCAATGATCTGTGTGCACAGAGTATACTAAAGGCACATATTCATCTCATATTCAATGCTTTAAGGGCTACATGTACATTAGTGCTCTGTTCAGAGTAGCTGTGATGCCCTGAAGCAAATTCCCCAAAATCTTCACTTATCACATGTTGGTTTGGATCACGGAGCAGTTTTAGCATGCACAATTTACACCCCCTTCAGAGGAAACAAAGCCAAAATGCTCAACTCCAAACACACAAAACTTGTTCCAAAATCTAATGGGAACATAAGGGCCCAAAGCTACCTGCTGATCTACTGTGACTGTGCCAACACCTGCTGATGCAGAGAGAGTTTGTCTCCAACAACTGAGTGGACTGCTGGAGACTAATTATGTACACTTTAGATGAAGTTAGAAATATCCTCCTTAAAAAAAAAATCTCACAGAGCATGAGGTATCGACTTTTTATTGCAGATTCTCAATTTTTCATCCAGGGATGTGCACTGCTGTCAGGAGTATTTTTCAGATTTTTCATTCTGAGGATTTCATTATATCCCACTGTGTGACACTAGAGATTAGCCTTAATTTATCTGTAAGGTTTTCTGCACATTAATTCCAGTAAGGAAAGTTCATCAACGATAAGGAGGTATCACCCTTGTCAGCGTACCCTCTAGTGTAACATGAAAATTAAGTAAACATTTGAAAAATATCATTAAAGAAAAGATTATATGATGTGTAAAATAGGCATAAATATTCTACAACTAGTATTTGCATTTAAGGACACAAAGTGTGTAATATAGATCACATTTGCTCTCTAATAATATCATAAGGGGTTTTTATTTCTTTAAATGAAATAAGAATGCTAAAAGTAATACAGGATTTACCTAACTCCTTCAGTAACAAGAGACTTGACCCACTTGTACCTGTGTCGACTAAACACAGAATCTGATAAATATGTACAGAAGCTTGTGATACATTTACTTCCTCCTAAATTAAGGAAATCTTGGTAATAAAACAGCTTTTATTTCTAGGTAGAGAAAGTCTTCAAAGAAAAATTAATCATATGCCTTTTCTAAAAGCATTCTATACAACAGGAAAGTTCAGCAAGTGAAACACTAGCATGCTGTCTAAAACAATATTTAGAAAATGCCTACTCATTTATGAGTTCTGCTGCTGCCTTCTTTTGCTGGTGTGAAGTCAGTCACAGGGCAAGCTTCTTTTTCAGACTAAGCACTCTTATTCTTTCACTAATCCAGTACACACAGTACAAAAGCCATCATTTGTCCTTACAAGAATGAACTCTGAGGGCTTGTAAAGCTCCAGAGGCATGTCTCATTGTCTTCCATCGAAAAAAAAAAAAGCCTAGGAAGATCTTTTCTAGAAATCTAGATGGAAAACACATTTTCAGCATCAAGTAAGCTTTTGTGCATCCGAAAAACCCAATTCGTCCCCAGTTCTGAAAGGCTTTTAGCACCAACTTGCAGCACGAAGTTAACAACTTCAAAGAAGTTTTTCTTCATTTGCTTTTATTCTATGCTTAAAAAAACACCCAATTTTCTACGCTGATAAACTGATGCAATTATGACAGGTGCTGAATAAATTTCTCCTTTCTACGACTAAGTAAAGGCTGAGTGACCATGAAAAGGAACAGCATGCCTAAAATATGAATGATTTGCATGATAATTATTACAGTGATGACAGGACTGTAAAGTGAGCAGTTTCGATGTCGCCCGGCAGAGACTTCCCATGAGAATCCTCCCAGCCAGGTCCTGCCTTGCAGCCAGGCAGCACCTCCCAGAGCTGTGCCGCACAACAGCAAGCCCATACAGAACAGCCCAGCACACCCAGCCCACAGCCAGACACCGTGCCAGAGAGCAGCTGAGCTGAGGGGTGTCTGACACTGCGAGCAGCTTGTTACCAGCTCAGTCCCTTCCCCTGGGCTGTAACACAACATTCAGAGATCCGGCAGTGGTATCCTTCCTCCCCAGCCTACCGCTAAATCTGAAGGCAGTGCTAGGAGAAAAAGCAGCATTTCACCAGCACTTAGGCAGCACAAAGGAAAAACAAAACAAGGCTCATCACAACAGGGACGCTTCATGCCAAAGACAGACTCCCTTCTCATTCTGTCATTGGTCTTACACAATGTCCCACTCTGCTGTGGAGTTGAGAGGTAGCAGAGACACATCATGACTGCATCAGGTTTGAATGACATCTCCCAGCAGAGACGTGCAGACAAGAAACCTTTATCACCCAACCCGAGGTGTCCTCAAGGGATACTCCATGCTCTGAAATCTGTACAGCTCTCTTGGTAAGTTTACCATAACGCTAATGTGATGTCCTCAATGAGTAAGCAAGAGATGCCTCCCCTTCAACCTGATTCCTGGCCACTTAAAAACTGTGTGAGTGGATTACCAGAACCTCAAGACTCTGAGTCTTACTATTTGCACTGAATGTGTGATTCGGCAAATAAAAGTCCTCATGCAAGTCAGATTCTGCTCCAACACTGCCTATAGGAACATTTCCTCCTCCTCCATCCCACACATGAATTAGGAAAGTGATTTTTTTCCTTTCTGCTTACAGCCAAACATTTTCCACTCTCGCATCTTAATGTGGTCACTTCTGTCGGGAAAGCAGGCAGCGCCCACACTTTAGAAATGTGAAAGAGTTCATTCTGGTCATCTCTCCTTGCCCAGCCTGTGGTCTGGCAGTCTGCCACTGAGATTTTTCTCCAGGACCAATTTGACTTCACCCATTTTGTCTTCTCCATGGCCCCACCTCACCTGTTTTTCAGGCTACTCTCTTAATTGCAGACAACCGGGTGTTTTCTACCTATTTCCAATCACATCTCCTTAGATGTGGCAACTTCCCAAACAACATTTTGCTTTACATCCTTCCCTCTCCTCCTCTCCAAAGCATGAACACACCCAACTCTTGTTTACGTGTACTTTGCAGCACCTCCAGGCCACACACATGAAACTTAAATCCCCTAAATCTCTCCTGCCTCAGCATACTGGGACAAGTTGTCAAATTAGGGAGCGCTAAGCCAGCCAGCGGTTGCACAGTAATACACTGTATTGTACTGGAACTAATCCCGCAGTAGAACAGGGGCACAATGTGTCTGCTAAAAGTATTGTCAGCTAGAACAGGCTCAGATAATACAGTTCAGGGACTACAGTCATCATCAGGTCAATACCCTGTATTATGCAAGACATCAGACTTTACAGAATTGATTCCTGTTTAAACTAGATAATATCATATCATAATACCTCTTTGAAAAGCACCCTAAGTTTACTCCTAGGGACGGAAAATTTTCCCACTCATCTAAATATATGTTATTTCTATAAATAACTACATGGATGTATAAGGATATATATACCTACACACACACCCCTTTTCAGCTACTGAACAGTTTTACCTCTGTGCCTGTTTAAGAACCCCTCCATTATTTAATTTTACCCTAGAAATCTCCAACCGTCTATGATCATGCCACACTTTAATCTCATTTCATATACTAAACATGACTAGTGATTTTTTCAATTTGCATCTCCATGAGAACTATAGACTCTAAAAAGGGTAACAATCAAAGTATTTACCATATGCCTTCTCAGCACCTCTACAGAATAGCAATAAGCACAAAAGAACTTCTAAGAGTGATCTAAAGAGGGCAAAGAATCAAATTATTCATGTTTTACAGAAAGAAAAGCAGAAAAATCTAAACAAAGGTTAATCTTTCAGACTGCAATGACTATCCAGAAGCTGTGTGTTGGAAAGAAAAGATTAGTCTGAAGTCCTATGTAGAGTTCTTTTTCATTAAAAAAGCTCCATGGAGAAAGGGCTGTTTTCACCTTGCTCAGAAAAGCGTAAATTCAAACCATGTGCTGTGCTGAGCAGGAAACAAGTTAGCCTGTAAACCCAAGGCTCTCCAGTGCTTCTCTTACTATGCTAAGCCCATTAAATTTCACACAATTAAGTTTCACATGTAGGTATATGAAATATTAAATCCAGAAGCACCTAATAAAGTGCTTAGTGAAGCATAATAGGCAATATGAACTAGGAAACAGATAACTGCCCAAAACTAGAAGAAAAGAAAACAGCTTCCTAATTGTACTTCAGCATCAGAATTCCCTCACCTCACTATTCCATTATATTTACACTCATCAAACCACTCCCATTAAATTCCCTTCAGAGCAGGCAGGGAACAAAGAAAGTAAGCAGGTTTCATCGCAAAGACACCTGATACCTAGGCTTGCACAAACTTTCCAGTATTTTTGCTTGCACACATTGGAATCTTGCTCTGTGATTAACAACACTTTCAAATGAGACTGCAACTATAATGTCTGAATGTATTCATCTGAACTTCACCTTTCAGTGAGCTTTAAGGATACAAAAAGATCTGGCATATGACAAATTCCAGATTTATCACCTGTTAACACAGCAAAAAGGATGCAGGAACAGATCTTTAGGCTCGTACTAGCAACCATCACCTACAGAGAGTTTCTGTACAGTGGCACCACTAAAGGTATAACTCCATATTACTGGTATCAATCACTGGCATTGCATGTACTGGTATCAAGATGGGAAAATGGACAGGCAATTACAGACATGCAAATTACAGTGACCACATGAGTCATGGCTTAGCAGTTCAGCTGTGGCAATTGGCCTCCCAACACACCTCCAAGTCTTTCCCGGCACCATGGGTCAGCTCCCACCCTGGGAACCTGTTTGCTCTGCCAGGGGCCCAGGCACACACTAGCCGGGACAAGGAGCGCTACTTGCTGCGACTGGAACTCAAGCACTCTTACGTAAGATTTGGGCACCGCTCCCATCAGTGTTTCTCTAAAGCTGCCACGGTCTAGACTGAGCCCAGTGCTGCCAGCAGGTGTGTGTGCCCAGAGCCCACAGAAGATAGGCAGAGTACAGGTGTTATTCAGTAAGGACTGTGGCAAAAGCTTAAGCAGGATCCACATGGTCCAGATTTTACTCCAAAGTCCTATTAAGATACTGATAAAAAAGTATTAGCATCCCTTCAAACCATGTGTAGCCATTAATGATGACTATTAAGCCTTAACTTAAAGCATCCAGCAAAATCAGCCACTAACTTACCAAATGGGCATTCTATTCAAAAATATACGCAGAGAATATTTTGTTCCAGTGCTGCAGACTGTCACTTGCAGTTTGCATTTAATGAGAAACCAACAAGTGGAAAACAGGAATAAAATTAAATTGAGGAAATATACCACTGCCATAATTAGATTTGTCCAGCTCTCCCATACGCTCAAACTCTACCTCTTAAGCAATTTTTTTTCATTTTTACACACAAATTTAATTACATGAAACAATTACCCTTTTCAGTAGCTTGTGTCTGGTGAGCTCACACACCCATTAGCTGTTCATGCTGGAGATGACATTGGCAGTGCCAGGCTGAGGCAGTTCCACAGGCTGCTGCTCTCCCTTGCTTCCTGAAGAGCCATACAATAGCTGTATCATTTTGTGTGATTTCAGACTAATTCTTGTGCAATTCTGCAGCAGCCTAGCAGGCTGTGCAGCACAGATGGCATCCTCACACTGGCAAGCACAGCCCCGCGCTTTTGCTAAGAAAAGAAAATGCAGAGGGGAAACACCCAGGCCTACTCTCACATAATTCATACTGCTCCACATGCTTCCTTCCTCACACCACCCTCACAGGAGGGCTAGCAGATCTAGAAGATCTCCAACATCTTTCTTGATAACATGAATGAATGCGTTCACACAAACCTTCTTTCCACAGTTTCTTGTGGACTAATTTACTCTCTAGTGAGCAAAAAAAACCCCCATGGCTTTTGAGAAAAATTTGATTTTGAAAAAGGGAGAAGGGAGAACTTTATTGAAGGATTTGTACTGGCCTCGATTATTTCTAGTTCAAGACAAGGTCATCTCTGATAGAAAAGCAGCACTACCATAAGCTTCCACATGCCTGCCAAGCACAGGACTGGCACACCTCCAAATCCAAGTGCAGTTTGAGTAGAATTACACAGAAGTGCCTTTTCCAAAGGCAAACAGATTTTTTAAATTGTTCTACTGTGCTACTTGCCTTGGTTTTCTTAACATCTATTGTTATATGTATCACACCTCTCACAAAGGTAGAGGAGAGGTATCTTAGATAAAGTGAGATCTAAGCAAATGCAGCAAAGTATAATTTATGAACTAAGACTTGAAGTGTCTATGGTTTATGAGCAAGAAATGAAACAAGGAGTTAGACCTTCCTAAAGGTAAAACTCTAAATTAATGTCCTACTATATAGGAATGCAGGCACACCTGTATCCTGCAATTAAGTGGCAGAATAGAGACCTCAGTCACAGCAATCAGGGGTCAAACATGCTTTGGTGCTGAAAGGGTCAAATGCACACTGGTGCTGAAAGGGACTACGGTCACTGATCTCCATGTAGCTGATCAGCCTGAAGCAACTGCCTCTCCCCATCAGGGAGCATGAACAAGTCATTTTCGAGTAAGAAGCAAAAATAAGTATTTCTGCTGCACAATGAAACAGTGTTCAGCTGTACTACTAGTGTGATCAGGAATAGCTCAAGGTCTGGACACCACGCTGTACGGAACATGTGGACATACACTGAAATAATCAGGTCGCTCACTAGCTACACCTCTCCTTTAAGGACTAACTCGGAAAATATAATCCCTGAGAATCTGCATCACCTTTAAAATAAGAAAAAAAAAAAAAGGAATTCCAGAAAGTGTTCGTTCATTTCAGTTTTTATTTGAGAAGTAGCTTCCGGTCTTAGAAAGCCCTATCTACACTTTCAGCTTTTTGTCTGCTTATACTGCACGTGTGGACACCACCCCACAGTTGGCAGAACAGCAGAGATATCCCAAATACTTGGTTCAGACATGAACAACAGGTTTCTTCTCCAGGTAGTCCGGGAACCTAACATTTCCAAAAGGCCAGTCAGAAATCAAAGAAATGTCTTCTGAACCAAAACAAGAAGTACACAACCAAGGCGAACTGTAACCAAACAATTTACCACAAGGAACCAGAACCATCTGTGGCTATGGGTTTGGGCGGCTGCTCCATGTCACTAAAACTGTAGTTTACCAGAGGGTTCAACCAGTCTGCAATCTCATGGCTGCGATCCACATATATTTCTATACCAAGTCCAATACTCACAAGGCAAATTAAGGAGAGCACTGCCTTAAACTGCATATTGAATCTGTCCCTCTTACAATGACTGCACTTGATTCTTGTAAGTTAAAGGTTTCTATTGAAAAATATGGTTTAGCTTTTATGACTTCTAAGCTCAGGCACAGAAGTATGAAACACCATCTTCATTTCACTGGTGGCGTTTCACATCAATCACTGGAACTTACAATAATGAAGACTAGTATAGATTAGTATCATGAAAAATTTATGGCAATAGTACCTGATGATTACAACACTTAAAGAACATAGAAGTCACAAATTCAAAAGAAAAGGGAAGAAGAAAGGTCTCTTGGTGTGCCCCCAGACCAGTGTCTACAACTATAGCTCTCATGGATACAAAGAGGCCAATTCAGGCAGCAAGTATATCCTTCTGAGGATAAGGATTCATGAAGAAAGCAACTCTACATACAAAAGAAAGAGACAACCTATATTTCTTTTGCTAATTATGGAGGTGTTTTTCCTCCAAAATATAGCTTTAGCATGAAACTCAGCAGCCTTCATCATTCGTGCTCTGGGGCGCACAGCTGTAAGGAGTGGCTGTGTCACACTGCTTGGTCAAGCTTACCAGAGCCTGGTACTAATTATGTAACAAGGGCAGCATCAGGAAAAGGAATACACTTCCTGTAGCAACTTTCTGCAGTATGACCGAATGCTTAACAGAGCTTACATGGGCAAAACAAATACCACTATAAGTAACTTCAGATGGAAAAAAAAAAAAAAAATTAAGGAAGCCTTTTTGAAGGGCGCACAGCCCAGCAGCCTAGTATCCCTGAGCCAGGATAACAGGTGCTGCCAGTATCTTAGAGACACTTTGCTTCCAGAAATTCTAGTGTCAGAATTCAGCTGACAAAGTAATGTAGTGTGAAAAGTAACGTGAATATAGGCTATCCAACCACCCAAACCACTGTAGTTACTGCTGCTTTACCAAGCTACAGAATAATATTTATTTAGGTCCAAGGGGGGAAAGGGGAAAGAATTAAAAACAAAACAAATAAAAATCTAAGCAAACAAAAAAATCCAACAACAAACATCCACACCACCACCAAACAACACCAAACCACAAAAACCACTGAGTGCCTCCAAACCTAAACTGAGTCACATTTAGAGTTCAGGGATTTTGAGATAATTCAGGTCCCTCTTGTATGCCAGTGACCAATAAGCCCAACACACCCAAATACACTAAGCCTGTAAAAAGCACATCAGTCAACAAAAATGTGGTTGGTGTCAACTCTTTTTAGAAAGCACACTCGTAACTAATGTTTAACTACCAGAGTCAATCTTCACTAAAAGCACCATTTTGTGAGACAGCTGGTTTCAAAAACATTGATAGCAGCATCATTATATCAACAAATGACCCAATAATGCCCACATTAAGGCACAGAAATGACAGTGGATTTCTGGTGCAAAAGTTGAAAATTCCTCCTTGCAGAGCAATAACATTATTTTTGCACACCCTCACATACAAAAAGATTTATCTGCAAAGTCAAATGAATAACTTTAAAACACAATTACTTAATGCAATTAAGTGAAATATTTTAAGAATAAGTACATGCATTCAGGAACTTCCTCACATTACAACTTATCCTGGACTTCTTAAAGGTGATGGTAAGTACCACAAATATATTCAGAAATGAGCAAACAAAACAATGTTTCTTCACTACAGAAAGATGATTTCTTGAATAGCACAAAAAAAGATGCAATGCAAGATTATCCAGATGACCAAGAAACTGTCAGTCATGCCAACAGTAGGCTTCATTCAATTCCTTCCTCTTCAGTTAAATGTATGTCTGTTCTAGAAGTTCATTACTTCTTTCAAACAGCCTAGTGTTTAAAAATAGGTACTCTCATATTTTTAAACAAAGTTAAAAGGGTTTGCTAGATCTGCAGCAAAGAACTCTTAATCATTGCCTCTCTTACCCAGATTCCCCTTTCCTTTTTTAAAGCCCACACATATTCACTTATCCTCCCAGCTCTTACAGCTATAGTACAGAAATCACTACGTGTTCATGCCAAGATTACTGTAGCTCTGAAAAT